>JAAGWQ010000222.1:0-171734 GCA_013396295.1 Fusarium heterosporum | reverse complement strand
GGAAGGGAGGGGAGAAAAGGGAACGGTGGGTGAGAGAAAGTGGGCAAGGGACGGGGTATAAAAAGCTGTTGGTAACGAGGGAAAAGGGACGCCGGGGGACAGGGCCTAAAGATAGATCGAGGTACTAATGGAGAGGAGAGCCAAAGCCAGAGCCAGAGACAAAAGTAGAGGTAGAGGTAGAGAAGTAGGTAGAGCGAGCCAAAGGTGGCGACATAGGTGGACAGACAGGCCGTGTTAGGTTGGGTCAGGTTCAAGTATTTCTGTCGTCTCCCAAGGCCCAAGGAAAAGGCAGTTTTTGCTGACTGATCGCGGCCCAAATTTGTAGAATTTGTATGAAGCAACGACCAAGGCAGTGATGGAGGAAGAGCGAAGTGGTTGACTTGACGGATCTGAGTACCAACGTGTGTACGTGCGTAAGTGAGTGCGGCAGGATGCAAGGTGCCCTACCTATGCTACGCACGCATTCAGCAGCATGGATTTGTTTGGATAGGTTTTATTTTCCCTTTTTTTTTTTTTTTGTCTCTCTTTCTGTCCCGCTTGTTTCTGCACTTTGGGCTGTCGATGTTTGTATGCCAGGGGCATGCAGTGGAGGCGCTGCTAGTAGATGCGGTTGACCTTTGATTCAAAAGAGGCTGGCAAACGACGCTCTAAAATTCGATGGAGAAACGCTTTGATTCAGCAGGCCTCGAGACCTCAAGATCCAGGACCAGGCGGCGTGTGCTCGGTGCTAGGGGAGTGCTCCAGGGAGTGCGGGCATGAGGCTGGCACTAGGCGGGTCTGAAGTCTGAAGGGGCGGGGTCTTGGCTTGGATGGAGCACGCTCGTGACAGCCCATGAATAGAATGTAGCTAGACAGGCCAGAGAAGGCAGGATAACCAGAAAAGATTTGTAGAAATGATGATGAGGAAGTGCAATACGCAGGTAGAAGTAAATAAATTAGAAAAAATCGGGCATGTATAGGGCGGATGAATAAGGCCAGGAGCATAAATGAACTGAAAAGTACGAACTTACTGCAGTATGGGCGACACGAGTGATGATGACGATGCTGCGTAGTTGGTGGTGTTAGTTGTGCTGGTGACCTCGAGATCTGGTTGCAACAGCTAGCACTGAACGATCTTGAGATGCGTCAGGTTTATACTTGGAAACAAAGTGACAAGGGCCTTTGTTTTTTCTGTTTGTTGGAGAAGGTAGAGACCTAATCAAGATGACTTAACACGAGGCAAGGCAGGGTGTTTGTGGCTGCTAGACATGTATGTGTTCATGTGAGTGCAATCGGGTGCGGTGCAGTACTGTGCTTCTGCTTCTGCTTTTTGCGGCGTATGTGGTGGTGCAGCGGGTAGGTACCGTAGCAGGGTCACGGACAAGGAGCGAGTCTGCTTTTTCACTATAGGCGATGCCACAGACTATCAAGGAAATTCAAGGTAGCCACCGCGTGATTCCTAGGTATATGAGCTTGTCGGATATTTGCAGCGGACGACGTCGGACGGATGGGCAGGAGTGCAGGTTGGGGAACGGTTCGAACGGACAGAAGCGATGGAGGGATGCGGGATGTGGGATATGATGCGGCCTAGAACGGAAATTCTTTGGAACAACTGGTAATTAAAGAGTCTGAAAGCCTTCGAGCTTAATGCATGCCAGGGACAATGTATGAAAGTCAACCAAAGATGATGGCAGAAGAGGAATGTTTGACGTCTGGTGGAATGGACTGGACTGAGCCTCCTCTCTGCTGTCAAGGCTTTAAACTCTCTGCTGGGCTTAGAAGCTGTCCTAAACGGGGCTTTGGGTGGTGTTCTGACTACTAGTTACTGGTCAAGGTAGAAATTCTGTAAACCTAGACAAAAGACCTAGGATGGCACCAAAAAAGACAGTGTCTCAGGTGGTATCTTTTGAGTTGGGTACCTTTACCTGTGCTGCAGCGGGACCTGAAGGGGTGGACAGGGCTGTTATGCGGGGCGGTTTTCTGCTTAATCGACACAGAGTGACAGCATGAGCATGGGTTAGAGGCAGACGTCAACGAGAACCTAGAGTTGGGGAGAAAGAACGGCTTTTGTTAGCTTGTGTCGACTAACGATAGGTTGTTTGTGCTGATTGACATGGAACAAGGTCTTTTGGGAAACGGGGAGAATTATTTATTGACGACTGATAAGGGGTTAAACCACAGCTTAGAAAAGAGAACGATAACCATAGTCATAGCAATCAGCAACATTGCTCGTCACTGCTTTGTTTTTGTTTTTGTTTTTTTAGCAAGGAACAGAGCGAAAGCTGCACGTTATTCAGGACAGGGGCCTTGAATCGTGAGAAATACGAAGGATATATGTAAGACGTCGTGTACATGGGACTCCCAAGGCAGCTTCACGGAGGTAATGAAAGCTTTAACAAGCACTTGACTTACTTTCAAGCTTAGTTTCTTCGACAAACGGCTCCGAAACACAGGTGTTTGTTCGATTGTAGCTGCTATACGTTTGAAAGGAGCTTTATCTAGATGACGGAATCGATTCATTCACGGAACAATGGGCTTCGGGGCCGGAGCAATTGGTTGCAAATCTATCGACGTCTCGTGAGCAACTCGACACTCATTCAAGGAGGGCCCGCATCCTTGGGCTTGCTCATGTGCCCATCTCAAGACGGGTACGGAGGACTAATTGGAAGGGAGGCAAGGTACCCAGACGCTAAAGCCCGGCCGACGAGGCGCCTACCTTGTGCAGTGACACCCCACTAAAACTAAAGCAAGACAGGTGAGGCGCCAGTCCAGATGCTTCAGGGTAAGAGTAAGGTACCTATGCATGTAGTTGAATGTAATATCTAGGATAATAAGGAATCAAATGGCCATGCTCACTAGAGTTTGATCTAAATGTAGCTCATTTCTGACATTGAAACACTTTGAACGGGCGCTTAATCTGCATAGATATACGTATTAATGGCGATGTCTATTGTTTTGTTCTCGCCTCTGCTCATAAGCAGCCCACCAAACGCAGGGATACATACCGCTTCGTAGCCGTACCTGCCTCGGACGTATTGGCTCACTCGCATAACAGACAGTCTCGATCCTTGGAAGTCTCTTTTGAGGGTGAGCACTTACATTGTGTAAATAAGAAAGAGTCACGGTTTGGGTGACTCAATGGTATGAGCGAAGGACGAGTGATTCCTGCCTAATCATCAACATCAGCTGTACTTGACGGAAGGAGACAATTAAAATTTACGTACATAAGCAGACAAGGTAAGGTAAAATATCCAACCCTACAAAGCTCGATGATAACAACCGTTTATGCCCAGACAGCTGATAGTATGGTTCGAGCAGAACCACGAATCATTGTCAATTGTATCAACAAATACAGTCACCGTTGACATCTTCAGCTTCAATCACGAACATGAGAGAATATCTATTTCTCAGGCCATATCAATAGCATTAACAATGCAACAAGCAGGTGAATAACCAAGTCATACAATGATCTGCAATTCCACCAGAAGCAGTAGTACATGCGCACAACTACGGATACGCACCATTTATCACACCTGGGTCCCCTGGTGGGCTCGGTAATGAAGCACTGACCAGCTGCTGGCACCAATGTATGGTATCCCCGAAAAGCCACATGGTTGTCTTCAACAACACAGAACTAGACAACGCAGGGCAATGGAGTGGGATTAGGATTACACATATCGACTCCTGCTTGCAACATGTTGAGACTTCAGAACAAGCCTCTTGCGACTCGCTGGAGGATTTTTGCCCCTCTCCTTTTCCCTGCAGACAGTCAAAGCCTAGGTATCAACTCCAACCAGCACTTCTGGTTCACATCATCGCCAAAATGGCCCGACTTTAATGTCCAATACACCAACATTAGCAAGTCACCATGCCTCGCTTGGTGCCACTCCATTCGTCTAATATCTTCCGACTCGATCTATCTCATAATGCCCTAGGTCATTGTTTATCACCTGCGTATAACCAAGCGAAAACGGCGGTTCCTAATTGATGCCAACGAGAACCAGCAGCCCAACAAGCTCCTCGAGACACCTACAAAGTACGTACCTGTTGAACGACGATCGTTCGGTGTACTAGTAGCTCAGCCATAGCTACATCGGCAACACACTTTCAAGGATTACCTCGATCTATGAATGGGCCAAATGTTACCAGCTCGCAAGCTATGGACCAAACAGTACCGTTGGCGACAAGGGGCATATTGAGCAGATGAGAAATAA
The DNA here is from genome assembly GCA_013396295.1 of Fusarium heterosporum. NCBI lineage: Eukaryota > Fungi > Ascomycota > Sordariomycetes > Hypocreales > Nectriaceae > Fusarium > Fusarium heterosporum. Next base: position 167,541 of record JAAGWQ010000222.1, on the reverse strand, counting down.
GATACCAACCCCTATACCTCTCCTGGATGCCAGCCTGGTCCAAATTGACTAGGTTTCCTTCATGGCTGGTTCCCACCTGATGCAGAAGTCAAGATGACGATGGCTAGGATGGACACTTCAACAGAGCACATGCGCCTGCGGGGCCGTGGCACGGCGAGGCTGGGTGGATCCCTGACGTCTGAAGCTCTGGATTCACGATCCAGAATGTGTCCAATGGAATGGCACGATCAATGCCAGTTATTGCAGTTGTTTATGCCCTAATTGCTCTTCCACAGGAATTCAGAATATTCCCAACATCAAAGCCAACTGCTGGTAGCTCACACGCTAGCATTGAGGCTGCACTTGCATTGACAGTACATGGACACCACGCCTTCTGATAACTCTCTAACAGATGCACATGGCATGGACCACAACTCGCCTTCGGATATTTTTGGTTTCAGTGCTACGGTCCTTCACGAACCCTAGGGTCGTCAGCGGCCAGTAGTAACTGGCCATTGGTGGTATCGAGGCATGATCAAATGGTGGTCGATGTGGATACAGAATAAACTAAGTGTCCACGCCAACAGTGAGTGATCGACCTGTAGCCAATAAGGAGCCGGTCATCATGCTGAGGACGTCATTTCGAAAGACCAACGGTAAGGATACAGTACCGAATTATTGTCTGCCGATGGGTTGGGTTTGCAAGCTAAATGGGTTGGAGCTGACGATAGATCTTGTGCAGATGGCGGTGGCCGATGCGGCCATGGCACATGGATGACTATCAAATCGACAAGTTTGCGGCTCTGATGACACTCATTTCACCAAACCCGAAGTGCTCCTCCAATGCCAATCGTCTCAGATCCAGAGGCTTGAGGAGTTCACCAAGGCCCTGGGCACTGTCTCCACTTGGAACAGCGCTGACCAAAGAGCCGACATGCGGTTGCAGGCCACTCACAAGCGACAAACTACCAGTCACTTAGGCTTAGGGTGAGTGGACTATGGCGGAATGCAGATGGTCATGAGACCCCTCGTATGCAGCGCTAATGACCACGGCCGACTTTAAGTTCACGAAAAGTCTAAGACCCATCTAGTCATAGAGAGGGGAAAGGGGCCGGTTGTCATGACCTGACCAATCACCAAGTCCACCCAACTAAAGTTGAAGCTCTTACCCTGTTTCGATGATCAGGAACCAACCAGAGAGATCTGGATTCAAAGCAGTACAAATGATGAGCTCGTGGGATTCTGAGATCAAGGAGCATTTTGGCGGCTCAATTGGTAAGATGAGGTTTGTAACTTTTTGAACCCTACGAGTCGAAGCATCTTACCCAACATTGAGATTTATTTGACTTGAAACATAGGGCGGTCATGCTGATAATATGAGGCCTAGGTCTAAACTTCCGCCATCCGGCTGCGGCTCTAGAGCTTGAGAGAAAGGTGTCAGCGCCACCAAGCTTGTCGGCATGACTGGAGGCATCGCTTGGCAAACCTCCGGGTCTCGAAGCCGTGATATCTCCAATTCTGTGTCACCTGACATGAGCTAGAGTGGAGTTGGAGATCCATGTACCAAGCCAGCCGAGAGTAGCTAGATGAGTCGAGGCAAGGCAGCTAGGATTGTTCCGTGAGCGTTGAACTTGCTAACCTAGCTCATAGATCCAGGCTAGATTGGCAAGGGTGACATGTCATGACAACTAGACCAGCAGGATTGCAAAAGTTGCTGCGATATAAGCCGATGACTATATTTTTTTTTAACTTGGTACATCAGTATGTTAGTCGCCTGTAAATGAGAAGTCGACGCGTGGCTTGTTCAAATCCATGACTTCCCCCAGAGTTTCACCTTGTTGCTTTGGCAGGCACATTAGTGACGTTCAGTGCAACATGCATGGATGACAATATCAGCCTAGTTCTCAACCTCGTTTTCTTCAGCCTCATAGCTTGCCATTCATCATGACAAGCCCAGGAGGAATATCTTTGTCTGGGCTATTATCTCAGGGACCACGGCATAGTCACTAATTTCCTAGCTCGAGAATACGTATACAGCCCACTGTCCTTGCTTGATGCTGACCATCGTTCGCTCTCATCATTTGACAAGCATGCGGTATTGATAGCATCACTCGAGTGAGTTGTCATGACCCAACAAGGGTTCTTCGTCGGCTCCGGCAATCCATGACCTAAACCCGGAACCTAGCAGAGATCCGTGATGCCCTGTTGCTTGTGAACCTTGCAAATAAGCCCACGAGATGGCGATTGCCTATCTGGCTCACCTGGATTTGGGTTTGTTGGTCAAGGCCTACCACACTCCTTGCTACTCCAAGCCTGGTAACGACAGTCCCTACCCAGGTTCAACTTCCTCGAAATTGGAGTACTCATCTGATGCTTTATATCTCATAGTCGTCACAGCAAATCTTTCTTACAGTACAGGAAATAGTACTCTGCAACCACATCTGATCTTGCTGGCGGCAGAACAAGGCAAGTCGTCCTGTGGCAAAAATACATCGAAACCTAGCATACGTGGTAGGCTAACTTTTCTACCCCTGGCCAGTGCAGCCAAGTAATCACGCTTAGGCTTGGATTTTGGGATCTATGACCGGCATAGCGAAGCTTGGTTACATGGTCACTACAAGACCTTACTCATTCGAGAGGTGTGACCGGAACTTATCACAAAGCCATTATCCTTTTATGTATGGCGATCTTGAGAGGCTGAAAACATGAAATGGTGAGCTCGGGTGTCAAATCAACCTACATGCTGATATCAACATATCAGCCAAATTCGATTTGTTGAGAACAACTGGTTACAATCTTGTTGACATGGTCGATATAGTACATTCTTTCCTGATTTCTTGACCTATGGAATAAGATAGCATCCCTTTCCTATATCTGTTAACGGACAATAGCGAATTTGCTATGCTGTCCGTATACTCTTCTTCCACAAACCAATAGTTGCTGGTGTCGGATTATTGCCTCAAGAACATTGGTTCAGTCTTCAAGTTTCAATCCAAGCCTTGACAGAACAGGCACACAAATTACCAGATGTCATGGTATGAATGCCGCAATCATGAGGGGGGGCTCAGGCCCAAAGCCAGCGGGCGCCATTCTCTGTCGAAATATTCACTCATCTAGCACTGCGGGTTTTGATGTAGCTTATGGCCCTGTCATACTGTAGACCCATATGCAGGTGGTGATACTTGTCTGTCTGTCTGTCATATGTGACTATAACCCGGAGTGTTACCCAGGTTCCCCGAGACGGATGTTTCCTACGAGCCATGATCTGACAAAAGTGTCAAATTGCTTAGAGTGTTTACGTTCGTCCTCTTGTGCAGTCAAGTGACGATGTAAATCATACAGCTCCGATTGGAAGTGGATGCAGCATATCTGCTGCCGTGATACACTCTCCTGGCCATTATCAGTCAGGAAATGTTGGACTGTCCATCACATGGCCACGCATAAGCATCAAGCATGCAATAAATTGAACCCTCAGCTAGCCCAAAAGCGCGCTCACATCGTCAGTCCTACAGAAACGGGCTCACGGCCCCCTCCCTAACCCCTGTGCACCCGCTTCCCCATCCAGCGACGTGCATCTCCTCTGATCCCTAAACCCCAGGCTGTTCCCCAGGTACAAGGCGTCGGGAGGCCGCTGTGTTGTGCTTTTGAGCAACCCAATCCTACCCTTGGCCACGAGTAGATCCTTGGTCAGACTGTAACTGTAGCATAGCAGGACTGAGACTGCAAGGCGAGTCTTTGGACCTTGTACCAGGTTTCAATGGGCTGGCAAGCTTGTTATACCGTGCCACGCCTACGTTGACGCGGTGCGTCTGGCATGTCTTGTTGGTTGGGAGCTGACATGGGAAAAGGAACGCTTTGCATCCAACTCGGAAGATTTCTTTCGATACAGAAACTGTCAATGATAGCAAAAGTCCCACGCATAGAACACCAGAGCTGGCAGACATCTGAGATGAAAGTTACTCTATATAGCAGGGTTAATCTCTGATATTCGTCATAGCCTTTCTCCATGTTGTCTGTAACATGTAACTTGTAACTGTTCTGTAACATCAAGTAAAAACGATGAGACTGATGGCCCGTGATGTCGATCAATGTGACATAGCTCCTTTGACTTTCCAAACTGAAGGCCTCAAGAGCAGGGATTGTCTCCATGTCGTTGGATCTCGCGACTTGATTTGGAAAATCATCATGCACATTTAAGTACATTTGCCTATCGTGAAAAACAAATAGCATAAGTTATGTGATTGATCATGAATCATTCTAATATTCAGTCTATTCACCCTCACTACGTCATAACCTTTGCTACTATGTAGTAATATTTCTCGTCTCGCGGGAGCAAACAACAGACAAGCAATCGATATTTTGAAATCCCAAGAAAACAGTTTCGTTATGAAATCCCCTCAATTGACTAATCTTCATCGTTCACCTTATCAGCGACCATATCCTTGGCTGTGTTGATGACCTTCTCAGGTGGTCGCTCAACGTTCTCCGCCGGGGTACCAATACCACTTGGAATAGGAGACAACTGGGCGCTCACAACACCGCTGCTTGGAACAGGAATCTTGATATCCTGTGGTGAGCCGGGTACGATTTGAGGGTTAAGGCCGGGAATATGAATGCGCTTGGCCTCATTTTGATATGCCGCTGGGATGATCTCCATAATTTCATCGCGCGGGAAATTGATCACTGGAATATCAGTTGTAGAGCAGTGCATCAGGTAGGCGTAAAGGACGCGTAGCACAGATTCGTGGGCAATGATGAGAAGATCTGTCTGCTCTCGCTCCAATTCGAGAATGATGGGTTCCAGGCGAACTGCAAGATCGTGGTATGACTGTCGATGGTTAGTATCATGAATACAGGTGTAAGATCACTTTCAGAGTTAAACCTACCTCCGCGCGGGGGTATCGGTGATGATAGGGGTCCAGTTCGTGTTTCTCGACCTCGTCCGGATAGATTTGGCGAATCATACGTTCTGACATCTTCTCACATACGCCTGGATTTATCTGGCTGAGCTGTGAGCGCTGGCGGACCTTGTAACCCTTCTCCTTCAGGACATCAGAAGTCTGCACCGTACGCATACGAGTCGATGTCCAGACAGTGAGTGGTGGTACGGGTACGTCCGCACCCCCTTCCGCGATAGTCGTCAGACGTTCCTGTTCACGATGCTTCAGGAGTGCCTCGGACATTTTCTGAGCATAATCTCTTCCCTCGAGGGACAGGGGAGCATCGGCTTTGTATGAGTCCTCCTCTGCTGTAGTACCAGCTCGGGCGAAAAAGGTCTTTCGCGATTTGATGTGTAGGTTGGTGAGATAGAAGACAATTCGATGTGCGAGGTAGTTGAAGCTGACATTGTTGTAGAAGAACTTGGTTCCCGCGTTGATCATTTTGATGTAGTTGAGCTCCTTCTCGTTCATGGTTTCGAAAACAGGGATCTTCATCTCGATCCTCTGAAGATATAGTTTGGCTGCTTCGTCAGGCTCCATACCAGCGAACTGTGGTCTACGTTAGTCGCATTCTAGATGTACACAGCCAATACTTACATCTGGTGATGAAATCTTGACATTTCTTGCGTTTTCTCGAAGGATGCGCTCATCGTCGACAAACGACTCAATGAACAGAGTCTATTATATAAGTTATCGTCAAGACCTTAAGATCTGGAGGGGTTCCCTACCTGAACATCGTGCTTAGCAAACTCCTTTGCCAGGGAGCGACGCCCGTTTGCAGTGGGATTGACTGCATCGTAGATGGCCACCTGTCCGTTGTCATGGTTTAACCATGAGTAGATGTCTTCACGGCACTTCTTCAAGATCTTCTGGCGGAGAATGACAGAGGCTGGCGATGCATTTGGGAAGAAGTAGTCGTCAGGGATAGATCCATCAGGGCCGACAGTTGCTCGACGATAGTCACCAAGATGGAAAATACGAGACTTGACACCAAGCCATCCAAGGTATCGCGCCATAGAGACACAAATATGTCTAGAGGCCGGTTAGCTCAGACCAGTGTCAGATCAAAAGAACGTACGTTTTCCCACGCGCAGGTGGTCCGACCATGACAATGGCAATGCGACCAGAGTGAAATAGACGGCCCGACATGGTGCTATAGAGCTGAGCCGGGGCTAAGTCTTGACCATGAGGAATGTCGTGAATAGCGTCGATAAAAGTTGAACTCTTACGGCGGTAACGAGGAGCGTTGGCCGCGATCTCGGCGGTTCTATCACAGTCAGTTCCATTACGGCTATGAATGAGAGACACTTCTGCTTGGATATCAATCTTGAACCAGTGCATTCTCAGTCAAACCCATAAGTTCTGAAACCGTGATGGGTACGGTTCGATGTACTTATCAAAGCTGAGGCTGATCACAAGTGACATGGAGAGTAAATTACATACAGAAGGGTATCCATCTTGCCCGGTTTCGTACGGTGATTTCAAATATAGTTGTATCAAAATGACAAGATCGTGTTCGAGAGAGCGGAGATAGTGGGATAGACCAAGATCTGATGAGATCTATTGGTGGCTTTCGATGTCTCAAACTCTTGAGCACTTCAACAAGGTCGTACGGTAGCTTTCAAGTACCGGAAATGCGTAGACCTTCGTGCCTTGAGGGTAAATGAAGCCCTTTATAGTCCAGACCGGGACTGTAGTGAAGCCTTACAAGGGTGAGGTGAGCCTCAGGAAAAGGTACGAGAAAGAAGCCGGTTATTGCCGGTGGGGCTCAAGTTGAAAGACGGAGAACTCGGACGTTTGGCTTGACTATAATAGACTGTTTACTTTGGTCAAGCAATGATTTCGGTGTTTGATGTGGAAAGGAATCAATCAGATAAACGAGGACGAGAAGCCGAATTGTAAAAGACAAGACGGGATGTGATGGGATGCGGGTGGAGGGGATTGAGAGATCAGGTGCAGGTACTTTCTGAAGTATCTCTACCCAGCAATTGGACGTCATGTCCCAATATGCGGTGTAAAGTGGTGCAAGCGACCCCCAATGTCCTGAGAGAGGACGCTAGACTAAAGTACAGAGTACTTTGCACTACCAAAGCTCAGCGGGAGCTACCTGTTACAGTAGAGAGCTGTTTCCTTCTTTAGCTATAGGGTAATCTTCGGGCTTTGATTCTGCAGCCACACCTTCGTCACAACCAAACCGACGCCACAGCCGACTCAGCATCATCATTGGTGTGGCTTTTGCTCTCCACTAGAGAGCTGTCCAGGCCAGATGAAAATTATTCTCCATCTCCATCCAACTACCCTCGTCATCACGTTCCTGGCGTTTAGAGGCCTCGGAATTTTAATCGCATTTGAGGTTATTTTAATAACTTCCATTTGTTTGTTTTAATAGTTACATCCTCGCTATTTTGGCTGCGACTGCCTGATCGTCTACGTTATCGTCGTCGGTTATTTCTCCGCTCGCTCCTCTTCCGAATCCATCTACATCCTCGCCTCGGCGCTCTGCAATCACAATGGCCTCAGCCGCCGCATTGGAACCCGTCAAGACGGCTCTCCTGGGAAACCCCCTAGCCGGTGCTTTGGGAGATGTCCTCAACTCGTTCAACGAGCGGAGGGCTAAGCTAGGCCTCTCCAACCCTGGAACCATTGAGAGTCTTGCGAAGGAGGTTCAGCGCGATGTCTTCCTCAACAACTATATGTTTACCGGAATCCGTGCCGATCTCACCAAGATCTTTAGCATGGCTCCTCTGTTCCAGGTCTCTCACCAGTTCGCCATGGGCGAGCGCATCAACCCCTACACCTTCGCTGCGATGTACGGAACAGGCAAGGTAATTATTACCAAACTACTATACTTGCATATTGCAGGTCGCTGATTTTCTGTTAGGTTTTCTGTCAAGGTAACCTCGACAACGAGGGCTCTCTTTCAGGACGATTCAACTGGCGATGGTCCGACAAGCTTGTCTCAAAGTCCCAGCTTTCCATCTCCCCCGGAGGCCAGGATATGGCGCAGTTCGAGCACGAGTACACCGGCAACGATTTTAGCGCATCTCTCAAGATGCTCAACCCTTCATACCTCGAGGGTGGTGTCACCGGTATCTTCATCGGAAGCTATCTCCAATCCGTTACCCCTAAGCTCGCCCTTGGTCTTGAGACTCTCTGGCAGCGACCTGCTCTCACCCAAGGCCCCGAGTGCGCCGTCTCATACGCCGCCCGCTACAAGTCCGCCGACTGGATCGCTACCGCCCAGCTCCAGGCTGCTATGGGTACTCTTAACACCTCTTACTGGCGACGACTCTCGGACAAGGTCCAGGCTGGTGTGGATCTGAGCCTCGGTCTTGTTCCCTCTCCCGGTGGTCTCATGGGTGGCGGTCTCCAGAAGGAGGGTGTTACCACGATTGGTGCCAAGTACGATTTCCGCATGTCAACTTTCCGAGCTCAGGTCGACTCCAAGGGCAAGCTTAGCTGCGTTCTTGAGAAGCGTGTTGCTCCTCCCGTTATGATGACCTTCGCTGCTGATATTGACCACTTCACGGTATGTGACCATGATACAGCTTTTGAAGGCGTACACTAACAATCACAACAGCATCAAGCCAAGATCGGTCTGGGTGTCTCGATCGAGGCCGCCCCTGAGGAGCTTCAAGAGCAACAGGAGACTCTCGGCGCTCAGCCCCCTCCTAACATCCCCTTCTAAGCTATGGGCTTACGAATTTTCCCACAACACCTGGGATGACTTGAAATCCCGTCCTCAACCGGACGGATTATCTTAATGATCACCCGCCGTTGACCAGGCCAGGACGGAGCCTTGACCTCTCTACTAACCCCCCCTTTTCGCCATTTTTGATGTCTTATTAGTCGTCCTTTTCGCCTCCGATGATGCCACGGTTTCTATCTCTAGGGGAGACCTAGCGCATATATATCCCGGTCGATTATGGTTCCTGGTTCAGCCCCTATATGTTTGGGACCTAGGCATCTGTGTATATTATTGTCGTGGACTTATGTTGTTGTCCTGGTCACGTGTATGAATTTTCTGTAACGCACGCAATGGAGGGGTGAAGAGAAAAAAGCCAGTCATCTCACTGTTCTTGCTTTTAAAAACGTTATTATTGAACAAACTCCCCCTCCTGGCGCTCAATCTGGTGGTGGTTCTGAGTTCAACCTGTTGATGGGATGGGATGGGATAGGTATCATAAGGGCAAGCTACGAAGAGATGGCCTCCCCTGTTCATGTAACTTTGTATAAGGAAATAGACAAACCTGAAGCTATTCCAATATCCCATTAATAATGACTTGTTTACGAGATCTAGATTCATTCATCACAGGCTTTCCAACCTGTACGTACAATCTCATCAAAGAGTTGCGACCATGAGGCAGACCAAGGCATCTAGAGTCGCTGCATTCGCAATAAATGTTTAGCCTATATTTATGATCGACCTTTTTGTAGTATGTACTTTTAGAAGACTGTTGAAGTATGTCCCTTATTTTTAGAATTTAGACAAAGTTAGATATAGGTTTCATCAGATTATCGGGTCATCTGTACACCCACTGTACTTTATGTTTCTCGTCGCTAGTGAGTATTAACCGCTTGTGTCACACTGCAAGCACTTGAGCAATATTTGTTAGAGCTTGATATCATTGTTTTGCTTCAAGCATGTCATATCATCTGTCGCTTCTCTTGTATCTCATTGCTGCGTGTATCATGCTTAAAGAAAACTCTTTGTGTGAGGTAGCCATATGACAACTGCTTTGTGTTGCCACACCCACCCAAAACGCCTTGCTAATTACAAAACTTCTGCTGTTTTTCTTCTTTTGAAACTCGGAGAAAAACATGAAACAAATATGCAGTGTAGCCGTTTGCATGCCGCCACCGCCGCGTTATTTCCTATAGTGTCCGACCATTCATCTATTCAGGTTCGCCCAATTTCGACCTGTAAGCGAAAACTCCTGTGCCTATGCATGTCCAAAATCGAACGGTTGTGATCCTACATGTAGCATAATCAAGTTGTGTTTGATCAGCTGGTGACGTTGTAATATGTGATAGTAGGGCTGTTACATCACCGAGCATTCTCGCTCGGGCTGGTCACTGCTCTTCGTCTTGGCCTTGTCCTTAGATTTGACCCTCTTATGGCCATGTCTATGGCCATGATGACGATGATGGTGAGGTTCTAGTTCTGTTCCGGTTGGTTGTTCACTTCCGTCCACACCATCCTTCGACTCCCCTGACTCTTTGGATGTTTCCGCAGTCAAAACACCTGTGGAATTTGCTGAAGACATGCCGATGCCATTGGGTTCGTCCTTGGGCTCTGCTAAAGGTTCTTTGCTTGGCCGCATAAGTCCCCCTAATCTGCTCATTGAGAAACTCGAGCGATTCTCCCCACTCTGGCTGCTTGGACGACTCCTGTTGACCAATGTGAATCGAGATGCCGCACGCGACAATCGAGATGCTGTTGATTCCTCGTTCGGGGTGATAGCAGGCGTGACTGCTGGAGAATGGGAGATGGGGGAGTGAGGCGCTGATTCGGTCCAAACGGCACTGGGTCGTCGTGAGCCTCCAACGAGAGAACGGGCTGGTCGATCTGGAGCATCTTCGCTCCTCCGAGGTCTTTCGCTATCCATTGAGAGTCGGATACTGGGCGGTTTGCTAGATAGATACTGAGGGTTTGTGAAAATTGGTGAATTGTCGAAATAGCCCTCCAGACTACCGAGCCGCTGGCTCTGCGAGGGGGTAGGAGGCAACTCAATGCTGACTTTCGAATCGTTATAGGATGGTGGCTCCGTTTCTGTTTCGTCAACAGATGGGGGAGCGACCTCCACCATGGGCATGACCTGATAGAAAAGGAGATAAGGCATCTCCTCCTTCAGCGCCGATCTAATGTTATCCACATAACTAACTCGGTTCTCGACCTGGAGGTCGTCGAACTTGACCCACTGTGCTTCTTCGTAGTCCGGTGGGGGGTCAAAATTATGTCGTCGGTTGTCTTTCAATAGTTTAGGAGCCACTCTGGCGAACGACACATAGTGACCACTTTGAAGTGAGTCTCCTCGATGGCAGATAACGGACTGGAGGACGAGCTTATAGTCCGTGTTAAGAACGTTCATATCTTCCTCGGTTTTCGGATCGTCGGCAAGCATAAAATGCGGGAGTCTCAGACTATCAGGGATATCGATGAAAGTATTGTGACGCTTCGGCTGACCGGACTCGGTCATAGCATAGCGCTTAAGGCATATACCCACAACCGGTCTTTGCTCAAAGTTCAGGGCAACCTCTGTATTATTCTTGGGCTCAGTACTCGAAAGCGCATGCCAGGCTAAATTATTGTTAGCATATACATGAGTTTTAATGTATCCTGTCTCAACTTACGGATAAGCCTGAAGAATTGCCAGGCGGGAATGGTAACTGCCTTGACAACTGTCGAACCTTTCCGCATAGCTTTCTGGAGCATCGTAGGATTATCAGCGGGGCGACCCTCCTCGTCCAAGACCACGCGCTGGATAACACTTGTTGACCTCCCTCGCAAAGTTGGTTTAGCCGGCACTATCTCAACAGTGGTGACCTCGCCTTCCGCTTCATCGTCAGGCACGTTGCCATCCTTGAGGCTGGGATCCGTTGGCAAAAGAAGGGGTCCCTTTTCATGAGTCGGTGTTGTGTCTAGCGGAGTAAATGCTAGTGGAGAGGTTGGTGTCGATGCCTCTCCTCGTTCTTCAGTAATGATTCGGATTGTATCCCTATGCTTAAGCGTCGGTGTCCCGCTTCGACTCTTTTCATCGATTCCGAGCTTCTTTCCGTCCTCGCTGTCTCGTTTCACATCGACCTGAGCATTAAAATATTCCTCGAGACAGTCTTCCAGTTTGAGTCCCCTATCTTCTGGGTCTGGGGGTATAGCCAGATTTAGGAGGCGCTCATAGACAACTTTATGGTCGTCTTTATCCTTTTTGCCTTGATGGAAGAGATCGACTTGTAGAGACAACAATGGTAGCTGTAATGTTTCAGTTATGAAAGCAAAAGCCTCTGAGGTATCTTGCTGCTCAAGCATCCGTGCGTCTGACCATCCGCAGTCGGCCAGTGCGTCTTGTATCAACTTAGTCTGTCCTGTTTGTTAGTTTAATCACAACGAGACCGCGCTTATACCACCTACCATGTCCGTATGTACTAGTTTCCCTGTCCGTAGCATATTCACCCACATTCGCAATAAATTGACGAGGGTGTTGCGGTTGTCCTCTTCCGGGAATTCGTTCTTGAGCATGCATTCGAAGGCATCGATCTTGGCGAACATCGAGAACAGAAGCGCATCCAGATAACACGTAACGTTGCCACGGTTTTCGGCTCCCACCATATCCACACTGGGATCATATGGGGTAATGATGCCGGCTGCGGCTTTTTGTTCCATATCGATGAACTCGACTGTCCTGTCGGGGTCGTGGTCTGCAAATTTGGTTGCCATGATATCGACAACATGGTCGGCAGTAACATTTGTTATGTTGAGTTCGTCTAATCGTCGTAAAATCTCCTCGACCTAATAGGGGGAAAGGTTAACATTCCGATTTCTCAATCCGTGGCTTGACTCGTACTCGTGCGTAGTCCTTCTCTTTATCTGCGTCTGCTTTTGCCCCTTGTTTTGCGTTATCCTTCTTGAACATGGCCATGAAAACTCCAGCAGAAAGCGGGCGAGGCTACATAGCTACTTGTCAGAACGACCAATCCTTGACCAGGGGGAAATCCGTGAACTTGTGAGAAACCCATAGCTAACCCTCGAAGCAGCAGATCCAGCTCAGCTAAAAAAAAAACATACCTTGTTTTTGCTCGTGGTGTTATCGGGGAACGTTGGTACGGGTGGTGCTGGTGTAGCCGACTTAGATCGTCGCTTGGGTCCATTCTTGTCGCGTAAGCTGAGGAACTTTCTAGGAAACTCCTTCATGATGATCGAATGTCGGATAGGGAAGAAAAGGTATTGGTCGGATGTAAGAAGAGGGACTCGTCAGGTTCAACGAGGTAGCAGCAAGCCACAAGCCTTCATTATCGGGGGCGCATCCGTTATTTGAGACGGGTCGGGAAGTGGCTCGAGTGCGACGCGCGCGGGAGGGGTGAGATGAGAAGGATTGCTTGGTTTAGGCTAGTTGATATGATGCAGGATTCGTTTTAGACGACGAATGGCTTCGATAGAAGTAAAGAACAAAGGCAATTTCGAAATCTCGGGGGTAGAAAGAGGAAAGAGTAGAAGAGTAGAAGCTGCAAGACACAGTTGGAGGGGAAGCTGTACTTGAGAAAAAAAAAAGGCCGAGACTAAGGGATCAGCAAATAAAGTCAAGTCGGGTCTCAGTGGCTAAACAGCCCACGGGAGCGCTTGTTGAGGGAGTGACCTGAGTGTTAGTGGACTAAAATAGAAGGATAGACAGTGGCAGTGGCGGGGGTGGGACAACGGACCCCTACAGTAAGGTTAAAAAGTAGCAAAACAAGAGTTGCAGGATCCCTGTGCCCGGGCTCTCTATCCCGGCCTGTCACTATTTTTCTTGTGGTTTTTTCCAAGACCCTGTCCATGACATCGAGGGGCGTATGGAGTAGTTCGCAGCTGTTTATTCCATTATCATCCACTGCATTGCTTCAGAAACCTTGGCTGTCAATCAACCTTGTGTCGTCCAGTTAGTGTACCGGTAGTGTAGGTAGTGACTAGTGTAACGGCGCTGAATTGGAACCTTTTTTTCCGTATTTTATTACAGCCATTCCATGGAGCGGCGAATATTTCCACGGGGCTGATCCTAACCAGATTTCGCGCGAATTCAACAAAACGGCCGCCTTGCAGAGCGAGCTAAGCCAACGTGGAAGCTGGTAGGAGATAATTATCACCAAAAGGTTAGCTGATTTACAATTGCTTCATCTCTCATAACACACTAAGGATGCTTGTATACGTGTTATCGTGTGCAAAAGAACACTCACATCCACATATCAGACCTCATCCTATCTGTCCCAGCATCATTGTACATGAGTAGTAGGTTCTGTGATATGACTTCTGAGTAACCTAACCCACTCGATTCTGCCTCAGCTGAAATCGGCCAAAACTCTACTATCAAACATTTGCACTAACGGACATCTCGTAATATCTCAAAGAGTACTATTCTACGCTATTTGGTGGCTTCACTTTGTCCTATACCGTCATCATCATCATCATCTTACGGTACTCATGACTGCCCTTGTTCATGTCACCTGGGACAATTGCATTATTATTGCCGCCTGGGTGTGTAATCTTTTAGGCTGAGATGCTCACCGTCAAATCTATGAATATCAATTCCTTGGAACAATGGAACCTCGTGACTTGGGTAAAAAGCGGACTACGCGTGTGAGTTGGTCAGGTCGTGCACAGCAAAATAGTCAGGCTGAGGCATTAGATGGATCAAGAATGGATCTTCAATTCGTACTCAAACACGTATGCAAGCCAGTCTGGTGCAAAACAAGACGAAAGTTCTCTAGGAAATACTGAAGCCTGTCCAGGCAGATTGGTGTTGCACCTTCAACAGCCACACCAACAGGTTCCTGTCTAAGCGGGATGCATGCTTGTATGCTTGGCGCATTTATCCAGAATCAGTTAGGTCTAGCTATTGTTTGCAAACCTCTGACTGTGACGTATATCGTAAAGCCAGCGGTCTGGTTGTCCATCTGTTCCTTTGTCAGATGACTATCTACCTGCCCCATTTTCATCCCATACTACCTGATGTGTTGGGAACGGGGAATATGGCTACAGACTCTCAACTCGGACTCTCAATCGGTCCTTGCTCTTGGAAGATGGAGATAAACCGGGCCATCGGGCCCACAGACATCCCGCGCCCAGCCGTCTGGGTCTGCTCCATAATATTTTTGCTTTTCAATTCGATATTGCGTATCCGTATCTCGGTTTCCATGAATCTCATACACGATCAACTGAACACTGTCGGACAACATCCAAAGCCCGATGCCGATTGAGATCCGAGATCAAAGCAGTTGCTGATCGAGACTAAGGACATGAGTAATTTGAGTCTACCGCGTGATATCCCTTTTTTCGTATCTACCTTATTCAATGCCTCGATTGAGTTATGCTCTAGATCTGAGCAAGTGAGGGGCGATCGGGCAAATTTACGGGTGGTGAGGTGATTAAGACTGTAATCACACTATCGGGACATGGTGTGCGATGTCAATTTGAGAAGGAACGGCCTAGACCACAGTCTCTACACAAAAAATCAAAGCCTTTGAAGATATGAGTTTTTTACGTGGGGTCATTTCCAACGCCTGTTTGGAAACATCTGTGACCACCAGCTAACAGCAACGTTGTGAAGATTGATTCCAGGGATGTTGATGGACCGTAATGTGGTTGTACGACCGACAACCTACTATTGTTAACCCTTACTCCCCAGAAATCCTAAAATACAGAATGAATTCCGATAGTCTTTTACAAGCGTCTTCATGCTCGCATCATGTTGAGTGAATATAGTTAGGCACTTTCGAAGATAATTTATCTGTAACTACTTAGATCTGAAATCACTTTATTATTTGAGTTTTGTACGAGGTTATGCCTCATTCAAAGCAAACCATCTAATAGCTTCCGGGAAACCTGGTCAAGAAATTCCCACTCATAACAAAAAAGGAATTAATCGGCCAGTATGAGATCGAAACATTAAGACATCACTTGCCATTATATGTAACTCAACATATGATGAGTCCACCATTGCGGACGAGTTGAGCACAGCCACATCTGATAGCACAGACAAAGCCACATGTGGCGCAGATATGCGCTACCCGCTTAGATGGAAATTCTCGACTCCGCGACAACCTCACATCTTTTTGTCGGCGACCGATTTCAGCCCTTACGAATCCGATAATGGCCACCGTACGAGAAGGAGCTCGCATGGCGAGCTCACTGGGGAGAAGGCAGTTCCATCTACGGACTGGCTCCCTTTGTGCCCGACGATTTGCCTCAACAGAGGCTGAGAAGTCTTCCGCTTTAGCAGATCTGGATAATGCTTCATCCTTTGCGACAGGTGCACCTGATGAGGCAGCTATCAAGGCATTCAACTCCCGGGAGAAGACTTCAGGAGCAGGCAACAAGCTTCCCGGCAACAGGTCTGTGGCTCAATGGCTTCGATTAGCTGAACATGTGCTAAATGCCTTCACGTAGATACCAGTACCATCCTCCCAAGTACTACCGTGGACCCCTCCATCCCGTTCAAGTGCCCAAGTCTTCCGACCCGACTGCTCGAGATTTCGTCCCCGGTCCCTTCAACTTCCCTCGACTAAAGCACACATACGAAACCACGATTGCCCCAGATCTGATTGCTATGACATACCAACACATGCCCCCAGGTGTTGAACCTCCTGTTTCCAACAAGGGTAACTTGAGAGAATGGGACGGGTCTTCACCTTACCACAAGAACCGACCTCGCCGAGGACCTCGTGGTGGTGGCTCCTCAAGACTTGGCTTGGTCGAGCGACCCATCGAATGGCACAACATTCCCGAGATCGAGGCTATTACCATCAACTCGTTCGCCCCTCTAGGTGCCCAGAACAAGGAATACTTGCATGTGTGTCGTGCTGTTATCCAGGCTATCTCTGGCTCGTTCCCCGAAGTGACAAAGGTCAAGAATGGTGTTATTCAGTGGGGTGTTAGGAAGGGTGATAAGACCGGTTGCAAGGTGACAATAAAGGGTGCTCAAGCCTACGAGTTTCTCGACAAACTCATTACTCTGGTCCTGCCTAAGATCAAGGACTGGCCTGGTATTGACGTCAGCACCGGCGATAGCGCAGGTAACCTGGCTTTTGGTCTCAAGCCTGACTGGATGGCATTCTTCCCCGAGATTGAGTTCAACTACGATGTAAGTCCAAGTATGATTTGATCTAGAAATTGCGAGCTAACATTGGTCAGATGTACCCTTCACGACTGATGCCCGGCTGCGATATCTTCATTAAGACAACGGGCACTTCGGACAGGCAAGCTCGTCTTCTTCTAGAGGCACTAGGTCTCCCTTTCTTCGGCAAGGCCAGACACTAAATCACGATTAAAAAGGCCACTGTAAGGTGTTGAAAACAAATATCAACTTTACGTGGTTGATATGTAGTATAGATTATGTACCAAGACATATGTATCATAAATGAACACCCAAAAACTCAGGGCTAATTGCCCGTTTCATTTAATTTTTTACTGTCTTTCCTTTCCTTTCATCTATCCATTTTTGTCGGCACAACATGTGCTTCAACCTAACGCCCAACTCCGATCCAATGCGTGCATTCATTATGCGTTGATGTTTCACCCTCTGGATATTCCTCAAGCTTTGCCAATCTTCTCCCGGAGCCCATTGACGATCTCGTCAACGGCCTCCATGTTCGCAGCATCGACCTTTTCAGTCTTATGACCATTCTTGGTCAACTCATCGGCAAAGACATCCATGGCAGGCTGGTAGTTGCGGACCGCTGAGCTCAAAGCATACACAGCCTTGCGACGCACATCAATAGGCTCGCCCTCCTGAGTAGCCAGGCTCACCAGCATGGGCACTCCTCCCATGGCAAGCAGACGCTCCTGGGTGCGCTCATTGTTCTGAACGGCTGTGCCGACACACCAGGCAGCCATCTTGCGTATCTCACGCTCGTTGTGCTTGAGTTGCTCGAGCAGCGGCGTCCAGAGGCCGAGGTTTGCGATATTGTTGGCGTTATCGAGGCCCTCAATAAGCTGCTCGAAGTTGTCAAAGGCGATAAGCTTGTCATCCAGGGAGACCTGCTCAGCGTCGTCCGAAGTAATGATCTCCATAGACGCCTTCATAAGGTCCGCGTCAGAGGGGCCACCCATGAGCGAAGCCATGAGCTCTGGGGTGAGTTGTGTGGTGGGCGCTGGAGCATTGGGGTCGTTTTTGGTGACATCAGACTGCTCAATACTCCATTTAAGGAGCTCATTAAGTCTCTTGTCATCCATGGCTGTGGTAATTTAGAGGATGATTTGTCGATAAGGTATCGAATATGTTGGTGAATAAAGACAAGTCTTGATCCTTGATATTTGCACTACGATTTTCAACTTTACCAACCATATTGATGAGAATTTGCCTGTTCTGGAATCTTCATGAAGAATCTCGACTAGGCCAAAATTGGTCTAGCTCTAGGTAAGTATACCTAGGAATTATCATTCCTCCGTCCGCCGACGTATCTGCTCAATCACAGCTCGATATCAATCCATTGCAGCCCAATGATGCCTTATGATGACTTGTATGTGCTTTTGAGTCAAGCAGCAGAGTTGCATTAAACTTCTACCGTGGATAGACACCGCAATTCAGTTTGGGCGATGATAGTTCGACGTGGCAGAGAAATATTTCATCACAACACCCCTCCAACTCAGCAAAATTGCCCCACCTTGCAAGGATGCTCCTCTCGCTGCTTTTGCGGCCAAGAGAGAGCGAAAAAAGAAAGAGCATTAAGATTGATGGCAGTATAAAAATAAAAATACATACATACACCAAATTAGTACCTTGAAGGATTGTGGCTGGCTGTGGTGACGCGCGTGTATTGCGTTGTATGTCACTACTATAGAAGCCTGGCCGCAAGGCTACCACAATATTTGCAAAAAGTCCAATGTTCAAGACGAATGCAGCCTAGCCACTGGGCATTATTTCGCATCTTTTGAAAGGCGCCGGAGATCCCGCTGCTCGCAGGCAGGTAAGCGAAGGTATTCAATCTCACAGCCTGGATTACTAGTCAACAGTTCCCGCCGGTGGGTTTCCCCGGGGCTGAGCAGGGGCTAGATACAGGGGTCTAATTAAGAGTTAGGAGATCTGTTGACAATTGATAGCCTCGTGGTTCAGGGGGCGATCATTTGGCGGTGTTGAAGATGTTGACAGTCAAGAACGTCCAGAGGTTCGGGATAGTCAACGAAACATGAATTCTCGAGCAACAGAAAACACAGTCGACTGTGTAAGAAAACACGGCTGCTCAATACAACCACATTGATTAATTGAAAATGGTTCTACCCCGGCTGCACAATGATGAAGACGATACAGCTACGCAATCTTGAGGCTGCTGCTGTTACCATCCATAAATATCTGGCCAGACTGTTGGTTCGGCCAGTCGGAAGGGATGGGTGAGTATAGCTCAGACGACTGAGATTCACGCGTATTTAGCATGGTTCGTCAGCAAAGTGAGAAGACAGCCAGTTGCCTCCGCGTAAATCTGCCCTGGACGAGCGCTTGGTAGACTGTTGATTAGCCGCTGGTGCTAATTATGGAGTGGAACTCGGAAACTGGAAGCTGGGAACCGGTTCCAACCTGCGGAGCATCTGGAGATTTGGTCTGGAGATACCAGCCCCCTTTTCAATCGACTTGTTCAAGGGTTTGAACGGTGAGGTGATGTTTACCTGGCTACCTGAGTAGGTGCGGAGTATCTAAGAGGCATTGGAAAGCCGTCAGTACGTTCCACCCATGCGCGGTGCTCGCACAGGAATTCGAAAGTGAGACGGAAATCTCGTGGCTGGGGCTGACCTGAAGCGTCGTCTTTGTCCTGAGATGGGAGTCTATTGCTGGTACAGGTGCCTGACTGGCATGCATGTTGTTGAGAAAAGGTTCCACCCATATCGACAAGCTTAGCAGATGCTCTAGATGGGATGCCGCTCTATAACGAACAGCTCAACAGCTGAAACGCTCCGCCAAGACATATAAAAGGAAGCCTCAAAGGCTACAGTGTTATAGAGTTCCCTGGCTGACGTCGTCGTCAGGTCGCGTGGCGGTGGACGTGAGGTTCTGCTTACGACGTCACCTCGTGCAGGAAGGATAAAGTACAGCCAGAGACGGTGAGGCGGCCCGTTGTACGCTGTCGAGAGATAGTTGCTTTACCTGCTTAGCCAGAGAATCGATTCCATACTTGATCAGAAAAGCCCATTGTTGAATTCCACGGATAATAGCTTCGTTGCAAACACCTTTACAAGACCATCAATTCCTTGGGTCTTGACGATCGCGAACATCTCTCTACTGTTAGCTAAGCTCCCCCCACCTCAGCCACCGCTGCGCTACGGCTACGGCTACATCCATCCCCATTCCACTGCAACCGCTCCAGCTCTGTGACCACTGGGACAAGTTCCTTCCAGGGCAGCCTACTCTGCACTACGACCGTCACGAACCAATCAGTAAAGCGACAGGCTGTTTGGAAAGACCTGATTTCTTGGACAGACCCGCCTCTTTCTCACACCTCAATCCCAGGTACCTAACCTCACTGTAAGCCAGTGGCCACCTCAGTGGCCAAAAGTCCAGAAGGCAGCTCCTGCTCTAGACTGTGCCTCCCGTCGTCTGCTCAGTTTCCCTACCCAGTTCTGGCAGGCGGTCTCTGCCCCCCCCTTGTCCCCAAAGTGTCCACCTCAGCAATTCGGGGCCCGCCCACAACTTTCTTGTGACAGCGTCGCCCGGCGATACTTGTCTCCTTTCCCCCCTCCCCCATTCTCCCGTCTCCGTCTCTTTCCCTCTCCCATTCCAAACTACTTCTCTTCAACTCTCCGACCTCCGTCTCCTTCTCCATCAACGTTTCTTCTTTTCCTGTAAGCTTGCTCTTCACTAATTCCTCATACGCATCTCTCTTCTCTATAATCTTTGTTTTTTCTTGCTCGCCTTTGAATCTTGGCCGCTAATCCCGTTTCTGGACAGCTTTCCCATACACACACCGTAATCCACAGCCATGGAGGGTACGTCGCATCACCCTCATACCGCGTCGCTGCATCGTCGGGTCTGAACAATCCGTTTCGAGCATTGCGAATATCATCTTTGGATTCACGCTGACTCTCTTTTTGCTTTACAGAAGAAGTTGCTGCTCTCGTCATCGACAATGGGTAAGCTCCCCCGCGTCCCGCCTGTCTCACCGACCTCTGGACTACCTCCCCGCCTCTGCCCCCTGGCCGCATCTGCCACCGCATCGTCCAATGACCGACACCGGCCTCGACGTTGATGTTTGGATGCATTTGGTCTTTGAAGGCGCGAGACATCTACAATATGTACATGATAGCTAACTCAATCCTAGTTCGGGTATGTGCAAAGCCGGTTTCGCCGGTGATGATGCTCCCCGAGCTGTTTTCCGTGAGTACCCCACTTTCTAGCCCCTGCGCCCAGATGCTCGATATCGCATCTCCTGAGCGCAAGCATAATCACAGGCTCAATACTAATATCGTAAATAGCTTCCATTGTCGGTCGCCCCCGTCACCATGGGTAAGTTGCAGTCATCGCGGCAGTTTTGCTGCCCTTTTCGGTGGCTGGCCACTGACAGAATTTCAGTATCATGATCGGTATGGGTCAGAAGGACTCGTACGTTGGTGATGAGGCTCAGTCCAAGCGTGGTATCCTGACTCTGCGATACCCCATTGAGCACGGTGTTGTCACCAACTGGGACGACATGGAGAAGATTTGGCACCACACCTTCTACAACGAGCTGCGTGTCGCCCCCGAGGAGCACCCCGTCCTGCTCACCGAGGCTCCCATCAACCCCAAGTCCAACCGTGAGAAGATGACCCAGATCGTCTTCGAGACCTTCAACGCCCCCGCTTTCTACGTCTCTATCCAGGCCGTTCTGTCCCTGTACGCCTCCGGTCGTACCACTGGTATCGTTCTGGACTCTGGTGATGGTGTCACTCACGTTGTCCCCATTTACGAGGGTTTCGCCCTTCCCCACGCCATTGCCCGTGTCGACATGGCTGGTCGTGATCTTACCGACTACCTCATGAAGATTCTTGCTGAGCGTGGTTACACTTTCTCCACCACCGCCGAGCGAGAAATCGTCCGTGACATCAAGGAGAAGCTCTGCTACGTCGCCCTCGACTTCGAGCAGGAGATCCAGACTGCTGCCCAGAGCTCCAGCTTGGAGAAGTCTTACGAGCTTCCCGATGGTCAGGTCATCACCATTGGCAACGAACGATTCCGTGCTCCTGAGGCTCTCTTCCAGCCTTCAGTCCTGGGTCTTGAGAGCGGTGGTATCCACGTCACCACTTTCAACTCCATCATGAAGTGTGATGTCGATGTCCGAAAGGATCTGTACGGAAACATCGTCATGGTAAGTTTCACGATTCTGTGTAATCCGAATATTTCTAACATGCACCTAGTCTGGTGGTACCACCATGTACCCCGGTCTCTCCGACCGTATGCAGAAGGAGATCACTGCTCTTGCTCCTTCTTCCATGAAGGTCAAGATCATTGCTCCTCCCGAGCGAAAGTACTCCGTCTGGATCGGTGGTTCCATTCTTGCTTCTCTGTCCACCTTCCAGCAAATGTGGATCTCCAAGCAGGAGTACGACGAGAGCGGTCCCTCAATCGTTCACCGCAAGTGCTTCTAAGGTGTGTATGAGTCTGTCTCCCACTTGAGAACGTTCGCTGACTCATCGAAGCTACCCGACCGACAAACTAAATCCTCCCACTCGCGCAACGACGACAAGATCATGGAGGTGGCGACAGATGCTAAGCCATGGGTGGTTGGCAAGCATCAAGGTCGAATCTCATATTTACGAAAAGTTCTTGACATGGTCAAAGGGGCGGGCGCTGCGCTTGTTACGAAGAGATGTGATGGCCCCTTTGTTGTAGTTGCGCGTGTAATGCGTGCCTAGGGGTAGAAGCCGAGGTTGACATACAAATACTTTTTTACTTTCCGCTTAGAACTGTTGAAATGAAACGAGGTGATGACATGATATTGGTCTTTTATTACGTATATGCCAAATCCTATGCCAATGAGCTGTCAATAAATCGTGTGAATTGATTGATGTAGATAAGGATCATGGTGATTTATCACTTGTGGTATCTTTAGGATGGACGACCTGTACGTTATCGTCACCATTCGTTGGTTCGGTCACTCCTTCTGGAGCCCCAGAAGTTATCTCCGACTGCACATCGGCAGCGGCAGCAGCAGCAACCGCCTTCTCTTCCTCAAGCTTCTTGTATTTTCTACGACTCTTTTTGGAAGCACTCGATGCCTTCTTGAGCTTTACCTGACCAACAATAGCCGATCGGCTTTGGTCACCGTTGCGGAGCTCGTCGACACGCTGGGCAAGTAATTCACGTGCATGTTTTCGGTTCTGGTCGCGTGAACGGGTCGCTTGCGACTTGACGACAATCCCAGTAGGTACATGTTTGAGTTGAACAGCAGAGTTTGTTTTATTCTGCAGTGAATGAGGCGTTGTGTTAGTCGAATAGCCATTGGATGTATCAAGTGACTGCAATAATGCCGGAGAAAGAGCACACGCACAATCTTTTGACCACCAGGGCCACTGCCTTTGACATATGATTCTTCAATTTCGGACTCAGGTGGATGTTTCGGCCGAGGAGGGAGAGCTTTTGCGAGAGATGAGGTTGTATTGGAAAAGGTCCGTATTGGAAATGCTGAGGGTGAGATTGAGACTAGGGCACCAAAGCGGACAGTTCGGACGGATCGCAGTAGTGTCATTGCGGTTGCATCAAGACGTATATCAAATGGCAGTGTGCAAGATAGCTGACCGCAGAGTAGGTGAAGGTGAAGTCGTTATTGAGTAAGTCGATGTTTATTCGTAGTCTTCAGCTTGAGGCTGCGGGCACGCCACATCCGCAGCCACGAGCCACTCATGTGCAAGCAGCTGGCCGAGCATCCAGTAAATTGGGCGGCCCCAATCCCTGTAAGGTTTCAGTACTTCGAAACATTGGCACGTTCCCCCGGGGCCTTTCGTACCATGGAATTTTCGGCAGCACCGGTACGATTAAGGTACCAGCAGATAAAGGAGGGAATCCCTTACTGGTCTTTATTCTTATCCTTTATTCCCCATTATTGCAACCTTCCTCCTGGAATCATCATCCGCAGGCTCCCAATTCACGCGCGCAGCATCCCAGACGACAAATACAGATACTTCGGTCCAACGGAATTAGAAGCGACCTTTTTAATTCGATACAATGGCTGTTCTTGGATCATTCCGCAAGTGGCTGAGCCTCAAGCAGTACCAACTCGAGGTCACTTTCAGCGTGTACATGTTTACACCCTGGGAGAAGTTCTTCTTCAGTATGTCTCTCCTCTCCTCCATCTCCCCGAATCTCTTGTTCTTGAAGAATCAACTGACCGCCGTAGGCTCTCTTGTCTTCCTTCTCTTCAGCCTCACCTTCATCGCTGCCTGTCTCTACCTCCCGCACCACATCTCCTTTCTCGTCGGCCGCGCATGGTACTACATCAACGGAGAGCACATTGACGTTGCCGAAGTGGTGCAAGAGGCCGTCAAGGATATCTCGGCGAGTGCACTATCGGGATCGACAGCGAGCGTGGTGGACGTTACCAAGGAGACTGTCGAGACGGTTGTGAGGGAGCTATAAATCCTATATAGGAGGTTGCCAACCGAAAATTTTGGCATACGTATATTAAAAATGTGCTATAATGCCCGATTGGATTTATAGCGACGAAACTTTTTTGACTGAGTCGTGGAGCTCAGCCTTCAACCCAGACAACCGCAAGATGCGGCTCCAAAATTCGTCTGGCGTCACGATATAATGGATACAGATTTAGACTACTTTGGCCGATAAATGGCCGTAATGATAATATACTTATACTTGGTTACATTAGTGTTGAAACCACCTGTACTACGACAATAATGTAGGCAGGTGTGGGTTTACAAGTTTGAAAGGACGTGAAGAATGCTCATATTGGCGTCAAATCATAACTTTTATTGCTGCGAGTCTGCAGGTACTTGGAAGTATGCTTGGCTAAAGGCATATACTCTTAGCGAACTGTCTTCCCCTGCAATGGCCACCTCATATGGCCTGTCTGCGCCCTGTCTCGACACGGGACGCCAGGCGAGCTGATGCACAGCCTTGGGCAAACAGTAACTAGAGTATAAGTTAGCAGAGGGGCCACATCCATATCGGACTCTTTGAAAATGCTTACTCTTCGCATGCTGGTTTCTCAACAACATCAGTTCCGTCCTCCTTGATCAGGCACAGACTAATTCGTCCAAGCTCTGTACCAACAGCCAGCACAAACCGTCCGTCGACGACCTGGGGGACAAAATCAACAGACGTGACGGGCGATGCAGTTGCGATTGTAGCAGTCTGGGAGAACTGGAGCTTCCCATCCTCGTTGGACTTGGCCGCCCAGATGCGAACTTGTTTGTCACGACCAGCCGTAGCGAATACAGGCGCTGAAGATGGCGCTGGTGCCCATGCTGCGTCGAGAACCATACGTGTGTGGCCCTTAGGGTTGATCTGGAGGAGCTTGTACGCAGCTTCTTCCTCGGGTGCGCGCTCAAAAACGGCCCATTGGCGATCACGACCTACACTTAGGAGAAATTGATCATCATGGGAGAATCGGAGGCGGGTGGCGGTGAGGGAGTGCGCGGTCAAGGGCGGTCGGAGTTCAGTCCAACGAGTTGTTTCGAAGAGACGGATGACAGCGTGGTTGGTCGAGCTGGCTTTGCATGCACTGGCAACGAGGGTGCCGTCGTGGCTAGCAGCAAGACAGGAAATCTCGTAGCCATGTCCGTAGAGCTTCTCGGTTTCGGGCCACAGCGTATGTCGCGATAGGGTCTCTTCGAAAGGGGGGTGGTCAATCTCGAGGTGTGACTTCTTGACTATTGATGCTGGGTCCATGGCTTCACGATCTCGGTCATCGATGGGCTGAATCTCTTGGTCATCCTCCACGGTATCGATAGCCTTGTTGGACAGACCTAGCACAGGCATGTTGGCAGCATCAGGCATGTTCTGAACATCCATACCACCTCCAATACCTGCAAGACGGTTGAGCATCGAGGCAACGGCCTTGGGCTCACTGAAGACTCGCATGAGCTTCTCGTCGGCCCCTGAGACGAACTGTGACGCTCCAACCGAGTCGATACAGTTGAGGTCGTAGCCGTGGATCTGTGGCCGGGACATTTCGTGCCACGTTTCGTTTCCTGGTCTGTCCCAGCGCGTGTGCAGTCGTGTCGTTTGGTCGGAGCTCGTCGATAGGATATAATCTCCGTTCTTGGCCCATGTAACGCCGGTTACGGCTCTGGTATGTCCTGATATGGCAACGCATGGCTGCCAAAAGTCCTCGGCAGCGACGTATTCCCATCGTCTCCAACTACCTGTACGTCCAAGACAGGCCACCGACTTGCCATCATGCGACCACAAGCCTGTCCAGAAGCCACCTGTGCTGCCAGTAGCTGTGGTGGCACCTTTTTCTCTGCTAATCTCGCCGAGCCTCGCCATGCTAATCCAGATTCCAGAACTTGGATCGGCTTCCCAGATGGCGAGGGAGTTATCAGCTGAGGTAGACAGGAGTTGCAGCTTTCCATCGCCTTGTCTTTTCCAGCGTGCGCTGTAAATCCAGTCCTCGTGGCCTAGAAGCAGAGCTTCGAAGGTGACGGAGAAGTCCTTTCCGGCTGAGTTTAGACGATGGGCCTTGTTAGAGGGGGATTTGCCAGGTATGTAAGCATCGCTTGAAGGGTCTGAGTCGTTGGCTGCAGCCACAGGCAACTCTTTGCCCTGGTGGAATCTCCAGATACGAACATACTTGTCCTGACTTGCTGAGGAGAGGAGCAAATCGCTGTCAGGGGCGGTGGTCTCTTTGGCAAAGCTCAAGCTTCGTATCCAGCCTTCATGTCCAGTCAACGTTGCTTGAACCTCAAATTGAATCTTGTCCGATTTTGCCTCGGCTGTGTGAATTTGGATGATGTCTTTCGTGCCTGCAGATGCTAGCACCAGGACGTCGTCTTCGTTGCCAGCGTAACTGAGTGATAAACACATAGGGAAGTATTTGGGAGTTGTCTTGACACTCTGCAGAAGCGATAGCTCATCATTCTCGAGACTCCAGACTTTAATGGAAGCATCAGCACCTCCAGTTGCAATAATCCATTTCTGAGACCCCTTGATCCTCAAGACAGTGATGCAGTTGATAGCAGCAGTGTGTTCAGTTGAAGTGTGAATAGGCTTGAAATCTTCACTGTCCCGCGGAGCTTTCCAGAGAATCAAGGTCTTATCGTCTGATCCAGATACGAGGTAAGAGCTCTCATCCTGATCTGCTTCAGGAAGAAAGGTCAAGGCTTTGACAGTGTTCTTGTGTCCGCTGAGCAACTTGGTAACTCCTCTAGGCGGATCCAACTTTAGCAGAAGATGTCAGCATGAATTCTACGTGTGAACGCCGAAGATGGTCATAGAAACAGGGTTTATTGACTTTGAAGCAGTAAGGTGACTCAAATACTAACCAAAGGTCGCCATAAGGCAACATTGATATCAGCTCCAAAGGCCAAAATACCACATCGACTCCAATCCGCAACCGCCGTCTGCCGATTGGCCCCGGAAGTGAGATACTCGACTGAGACAGGTCTTGAGCCCATTTTTCCGTTGCTCGTTTTGACTTTGTCGTCTTCTTACTCAAGTCGTAGTCGTTTATTTTTGGGTCCTGGAGATGACTCTGAAAAGTGTGTGCTTCGTGAATTCTGATTGGCTGCAGAGACGTCTTGCTGGGATTTCTTTTGGAGGGATGTGCTTATGTCATCCGTCTTAACGCTTGTGGGCGGCTTCGAAACACCACACACCAGTAAAAGCAGTCAATATCAGAGCCACGACTATTTTCTACTATAGATTCTCAAGTGCACACCGTTTCATCAACCCATCAGTATTCTCACTGTCACTATACGGTGCTGTTTCTGAAAGGACTGGACTCTTGTCGGCGCTTCTCAGCGGAAATACTTAGCCTCTTACACTGGATCTTGTTGATACCTGCAGCAAAAGCAAATACTGCAAAAACACCACCATCAGTCGACAGCGGCAAAAAGGAAGCAGCAGCATCAGAATCACATCTCTAGATCGTCACTTCGCTTCTGTTTCTCCTTCTATTTCCGCTTCTACTTCTACTTCCACCTCTCGCAATGGCCGAACCGGGATCATCCCCTGAGCTCTCCATCGATGTCGAGTTCTCGTAAGTCGTTTCACTAATATCCCCATCTCGCCTGGATTATATGATCTATCAGCTCTGTCTTGGCCCGCATGGGTCTCGACTGAGGTATCTCTGTCCGACTCAGACTCGCGCCCATATCCAATCTACCAGAATCTTTCTTTCTCTCGAGTCGCTTGGGTCTTGTGCCTGCATTTTCCCGTTTCAACGACTTCACCCCCTTCTCTGTCATCCCGTTGGCTCCTCGTTGCTTTTTACTTCTTGTCTAGTTCCTGCACTAACTTTGTGGCAAACTCCAGTGGCGGGCTCGAGATGCTCTTCTCCAACAAGAGGCAGCATACTCTTGTGATTCCCGCGGCAGACCAGGATGGGCAACCCGCAAACATTGCCTATCTGATAGAACACCTCTGCCAGAACGTCATGGACGATTCTCGCAAAGACCTCTTTGTTCTGGACAATCATCTGTATGTCTTGGCCACTTCACTTCACCATATCTCTTATATCCGCTATACGCACTCCCCTGGGCCACGTTGGTTCAAACAACACTCACTTCGTCCCCTCACTGTACCTACTCATATAGTTCGATCGTGCTTGTGGCTGACAGGAGTGGCAAACAGTCGACCAGGAATCCTAGTTCTCATAAACGATGCCGACTGGGAGCTCGAAGGTGAGGAGGCCTACGAGATTCAGAGCGGTGACAACATCTTGTTTGTCTCAACGTTGCATGGAGGTTAGACTGCTGTGGGCCACTGTACTGTACTTGATGTCTTTCTCCCCTTTTGGTTCCAAGACACCGCCGCCGCGGGTCAGTCAGTGCAGTGCCGGCTCTGCGTTTATTGAAGAATTTCTACATACATACACATACAGACACATGCATACAGTACACATACGTATGTGGACAGACAACACAGCTCCCTTGCATCAAGGTTGTTGAGATCTAGACATGGACATGGCTATGGTTATGGACATGGGAAGCATCGAGTGCATGCAAATTGTCTCGGACTGACTTCACCTCGACAGTCGGATCTGTTACGCGGATGCTGATTACTTTCTTTCTACCGAATCCTCTGTGCCCCTCCTGTCTCTGGCCTCGTCTCGTCTGGTCTGCCTCGCCACTCATGAAACAGTCGTCTGCGCTTACGCCTTCGCTTCCCTACCTCAGCCAGCCTTGCAACCACTGTGCTAGACCAACGTCTCTGGTATCTAGTCTCAGCGCATCGATCACTTTCCCAGCGAAACCCCATCTTGCATCTCCAGCCCGCACGCATACCAGGAACGTGCATTCCGTGCACAAACCCCAACGGCTTTGTGGAGGGGAAGGTGAGAAAAGAAAAGAAAAGAAAGGAAATGCAGAGAAAACCCCCCACTGAGGCTTGCATGCCTCGCATATGTAGCCCTCGGGTCGGGAAAGCCTCATTTCTCTTATACCGTCGGAGGGGAAAAAGAGAGAAGAAGGGCGGGCATGACATGACGGGCCGTTCCATTGCAACGTTATTCACGGCGGTGAAGCGCGGACGCCACCCAACATGTTATTCCACATGGCCTTTGAAGCGGATAATGAAATGAGGCTCCATGTGCGTATGCATAAGAGCACATTCGTTTGATGTGCATTCACTCTTCAGCAGCTTTCCATGTCCACCAATCCAGGTGAGAGAGGGGAAGAGGGCGGTGAATTTTTTGGGGAGGGTTGGGGTTGTCGATCAAGCCAGAACGAGAGGCATGCAGCCCTAATCTACGTGAGCCTGCAGGTTGTTTTCTCTATACAGGTTTAATACACAAGAATATGGATACCGGCCTCACAACCAAATCCACTTGTTGTCGACCGTGGACAGTTAATCTGGAGAAAAACTAGAAGCTCGGAACCAACCAATTGATAACTCGTTTCAACATAAAACGGTATTCTAACGGTGTCACTTGCATGCATACGGAGCATATCACAGCATATTCACACGCATTCCACCGACGTGCATACTCACATGGTGCCTCACTTGACCACCGATGTATGTATGCACCGTCAGCCTATCCCTCACTGGGAACGTTGGTTGACATGTATTGTATTCCACAACGACTCAACCGTAAGCGAGCTGTGGTTGCCAACAACAGTATTTGGACCTGGATGCTCATCACATCGGTCATTTCCCACTGAGCCAGGCCCCTGAGACCCCGATCTCGGTACCAGGATCGTCATCCTCCATCGAGGCCTTACAGCCTTGGTCCAGCTCAGCCGTATCATGTAATGTCTTCGCTAATGGCTTTGGGCATCACTACGGCCCCCATTGTTTCCAACTTGGGACCTCCATGCCCTTGAATTGCCTGCCTTTCCCATTATGCTCTCGACCGTCACCAAATGATTTAGATTAGAGTGTTCCATGAGAAATTATCCATCATGTGACACTGCAAGTCTGATGACGAGCCTACTGAAACAATCAGCCTCGCCTTATTTTCTCCGTCTAATGCGGAGCACCTTGTTGTCCTAGTCGGTTGCTTTCTTACGTTCCTGAAGATCTAGGGCGAATATCGTCACCTGAGTTGATGTGCTGAGTCTGCTGAGCTACCATATTCTATCCGTGTCTCGGCATTTCCATAGTGTCTTCCAAAGTGCATTGTAAGCGTTAGTGATGTTCGGACATGGCAGTCACTGAGTAGGTAATTGAGGCCATCTTCGTTTTTCAAAATTTCTTGAAATATCAATATATGTACTATCTTGACTCAATGTTTCGATTTCACCCTCCTGTGGTTACTTTCGTTTTTTCCCGTTCCTCTATGATAATCTAAAATGCTAACATCCATTGTTTGAGTCTGAAAACTCCAAATCAAGTGCTCTGACGCTCGCTCGTAACAAGGTCTGATAACCCTAATGCAGCGCACCTCTTCCACTCCGGTGAGTTTTACCCAAAAAGACGCAATTTTGTACACCCGCCTCAGCGACCAGATATGTAGACATGAAGAGAACATTAAAAAATCTTGCAGGCGGATGAAACCGCTCCTCCCATAGCTTCATAAAACAAGAATCCAGGTCACTCGCTCCCTTGCATCGTCTAGCAAATACCACCGATTAATACAATAACAAGCAGATCCCTCCCCCAAGCAAAGTAGACGGGATGCTTGTGCGCGCGCAAGGCTAAAAATGATTGGTATCAAATAGCAGAAACAGAAATTTTGGACACATAGGGCCATTCCCCTGCATCAATGTGTTTAGACAACCACCCAAAAAATTCAACCCTTTCGTAATGGACTCAGGAGGAGACCATCTCCTTTCAACTCCGCTCAAATGACACGCTGATATGAAAGAATTTTTCTTATGATAAAATCGCTGTTTTGCCTCCCTTATGGTGCTGTTGTTATTTTCGTAATGCCAAATGCTTGACGCATTCAAATCATATCCAAGTTGTAGCATCTTCGCTTCGTGTTTCAGTACATGCGTTCGTTGTAGCCCATTTCTCGTGCATGACTGTTCTCGTACATCAAGCCGTGGTTGGGTGTTTGGATGTGATGGTGACCTCCTTGCATGTCATATACTTCGTAGCCACCATTGTGAGACTCGCGAGGCATGTGACTAACGGAGTTGGGTTGACCACGGCTCACGCTGTAGGACGCGAGGCTGCCCGATATAGGAAGTCCATGAGGCATGATAGGTGACGGTGTCTGCTGGGCGGATGCGATTTGAGGAAGAGGGTACTGAAGACTGTTCGAGTACGGGTTGGAGCGTGGGGATTGGGAGACCTTGGCCTTGCGTTCGGCTACGGTGCGAGCCTTGCCTCGCCCCTTGATGCCCTTGTTGCTGTTCTTGTAATGTGTAGCGAAATATTCGAAAAGCTCACGGTCGATCTCAGGGACTTCCTCGCCCGAGCTGAGAATTTGAGCAAATCTCGTTGTAAGCTTCTTGAGCGTCTTCTTGTGAAAATTGTTCTGGTGAGTCTACCTTGATGTTAGTGTTTGTGTGGTATCATATTGGGAAGCTTTAAAACTCACCTTCATGTTACCAAGCTGGGAAAAGTTCTTGTTACAATCATCCAGAATGCAGACAAAAGGCTTGAGGCCCTGGTGGGTTTGTAAGTGTGCACGTAGGTTACCGCGCTGAGCAAAGTGTCGATCACACTTGTCACAGGCGAATGGGCGTTCACCAGTGTGGCGGCGTCGATGGGTTTTCAAGTTTCCAAGTTGTGAGAAGGTGAGGTCACATCCAGGGTAGTCGCAGTTCTATATGTATGTCAGTGCATGATCAAGTTGCTGTAGTTGGTTCGCACTCACATATGGCTTGGCTCCAGTGTGTGTTCGTCGGTGGATATCGAGATGAGTCTTCTGAGTGAAGCTCTTGTGGCAGTTAGGGCCATCACAGAGATATCGCTTTCGGGGTGTCTTGGTGTCCATGGGAGTTGGTGTTCCTTGAGTTTCCAAACTAGCATCAGATACAGGAGACATGCCAGGGGTGAGTGGCTGCTGTCCAGCATCAGCCTGCAAGTCTGCTCGACGTTGGATGGCCTTCATTAACTCGTCAACTTCTGTCTCGAAGCTGACATGGTTTTCCGGATTGAGAGTTTCGTTGGAGGTAATGGTTTTGGTGCTCAAGGTTGGGTTGAGGCCGTTTGATCTGATAGTTGAGGCTTGCGAGTCACTCCGAGCAGGCGATGGTGCTTGCTCAGCATATGCATATCTTGTGTCTCGGTGGTATGAGGAAATTCGGCCGTGCTCGTTGTCAAGTCCCAGAGAGCGGCGATCATTGTATTCAACCTTGAAAGGCGAGGAATGATGGGGAGGCGTAGGGGGGCCTTGGTAGCCTCCGAACTGGTAGTGGTTCGAGACTTGATAGTGAGGTGCTGTGAGACTGTTTACCGGGCTGGAACTGTAGGAGTTTTGGACCATATAAGGTGCCATCATGGGTCGTTGGATAGGAGCAGCAGTGTTGGCTCGGGAGTCAAAGGGGAGCATGGCAGATGATTCCATCATGGCATAATCGCCGGGAAGTTGTTGTTGCCAGCGTCCCCAGTTGGGGGCGTTTGTTGATTGAGCGGCGAGGGCCATCTTGCCAGTACAGGTCAGGTTTGTTCTCGAAACAAAACCGACGGTTTATGTGGATTGAATGGATCCCCGGAGGAACTATCAAAAAAGTATGTGATCTTGAAGATGATCAGGTTGAAAGGGAGAAGAGAGACTGAAGCAGAATGTTCAAGTACGACAAGTGAGGATAAGTAAAAAAGAGCCCAAAGGATATATGTATGAGAGGAAGAGTGGTTGTGGAGAGGTTCTTTTGAGTTGAGAGTGTAAGTCGTTGTGAGACAGAGTTGACTGGATGATTGAGATGTCCAGAGGGAAGGCCCAAGTACATATATTCATGGCTCAATAATAGAAGTTGATGTGCGCAGGGGTCAAAGTCTCTCGGAGCCAATCGAGCGGTAAAGCTCAGATACCCTCTCTAAGGCGGGTCTATCTCGTTGACTAGGCCCTGGAATTGTAACAGAAAGGCAGCCCAGGTCTCGTCATAACGCTGGCTTGCGTTGTGGTGTGGGCTATAAGCCCCTCCCCACGAGGTGTGAACTTGGGGTGTGTGGGATAGGAAGTAGATCTGGACAGGGTTCAGCCCGGCTAGAGTCAAGATGGAGTTTTTGAGTTGATGAAAGATGATCAAACAAGGGGGGTGAGGGTTGTCGCAAAGAATCCTTGGCTGGAGGAAATGGACAAGTTCACCCATGTCTAGCTCCCTTGTCGCCTGTCTCGACCGAAGCGCAAGAAGTTGCTCTATCTTTTTGATATTGATTCTGACGACCTTATACCACAGTTGAGACATTGGGCGTAGACTTCGGCAGGGGGAAACTCATCCCGGAAATTTTCTCAAAAGAGAGTTGGTCTCTCTCTTTTCTCAATGCTTGATCGATCCCAGTTCATCATGCCGATTTGAATGGCTACCAAGTATGCGGAAGGGAATTAAAGATCGATACTGTCCATCTTGTATTTTCTGGATGGTGGGCTGGCAGCCCAATCAATTGTTCTTCAGTATGATGTTCTAGATTAAAGAAGCGATCACCAGGCTTGCCGTGACCGTTCGTAGAGGTATACCTTCTTCTCATCTTGAAAGATTGAAGTTGAGTTTAGAGACGTGGGTGTGGCATTGAGATGCGGGATCTCGACAAGGGTCTTGGGACGCTAAAAAGGACGCCGCTGCTGGGGGGAAGCTTGAGCTCGGACAAGGGGTGGAGGGGCGTGAAGGCGTGTATTTCAGGACAGTCATGAGGGAAAGAGCTTCAAGGGCAATCCCTGACCCCAGAGCATAATCTCGAAATTTTCATCCTCTCATCAAGACCTGGTACAGCCCGGACGCCCCGGCGTTGGGCTTGAGCTTCAGCGCAGTTTCTGGCCGCTCATTGCCGATTGTTAGTATCGCTGAACGCTGGTCACTGGCATTGAGATTTGAAGCTCAACTCTGAGCATGAGGAGTTGTGGCCTGAAGGTGTGGGCTACTGTCTTGCGTATTCAGGTTATTTTATCTTGCCCTACCATTTTGGAAGCATCACTTCCTGGTGTCCATATGGTTCGCTTCACTAAGAAACACAGACTAACTCGACTGCTAGTAGTCTTAGCAACTAAGAGGCCGTAACAATTCGGAACTTGTCGCCGCCACAAATTTAGACATAGGATCCGCTCAACGGTTCCGTGTTCTTGAACTTTGATTTCCTTCCGGACGTTTAACGTGGCTGCTCTTCCCGAAGCCCTGCTGGTTTCGTAGTTAGGGCCCAGCAATTATGTCGTTCTGCGTCAAACAGTCCTGGACCGTTTTGCAGTTTCTCCTCCGTTGTGCTCAAGTCAGGATGGGCATGCATACAATGTTGAGCTGTACGGAGTTGTTCCGGGCAAGGAGAAGACACGAGAACATCTCGCTGTCTTGGCTTCCGACAAGACAAGCAAACATCGAATCCCTTGCGTTATACTGGTACACACGCTGCATAACCAGCTGTCTATGATGAATCGTCATGGGACCGATTTACCTTCGTCATGAGGCGTCGCCGGTTCATGCCATTGCAAAGGCTCTATACACACAGTGGCTGGTGACTGTTCCAGGGGATGGCTGCAAACATAACGGCCAAACGATGATTCCGCTAAGTTAAAATGCATATCAGAGGCTGAGTCTATAGTGTGTTGTAAGACAATCAGGTCCAAACGGGAAGTGATAGTGAGTAGTTGAGATAAGTGAGTAGCTGCAAGTCTTGGCAGCAGACCTTCCGTTCAAAACGGTCCAGTTAATAGAGTATTCAGCGCACTTTCCTTACCCTAAAAGGTGTCTGGCGATTTGCTGTTCCCTTCCTTTCCCTGCAATCGAGTTCAATCGAGAATTGAGTGGGGGTTGACCCTACAAATGGAAGGAAGTATAAGGCAAGCGTAATTGGCAGGCACCCAATGTCGATAGGTCCTGTAATCTGGTTTGATATCTCTTTTCTCGTTCCTCTTTGCTTTCAACAACGTAGCCACTTCAGGCATTGACAGCGATGAGGAGATTATTGGGTTCCGGCGACGGCAGGCAATTGAGTGCCTCACGGAACTACCTCTTACGAAATCATCACTACCTACTACTGAGCATGCTCACCAAAGAACAAGTCCATGCCGTTTTTTACGCCAGCGCAATGATGTATGTCGTCGTTGATCAAGATGATACATAGTCGTACTAACATTATCCAGATTTGATATCAAGCACAGAGCCACTCACAGACTCTGCAGCAATTCTCCCATTGCCGGCCAATATCCGGAGCTTTGTGCACACATATGAACCCACGGGACGTGCATAGCACACCACTCACTGTTATACATGATGAACCTAAGTAGTATCCAGTACCAAACGCTCTCGTCAGACCAGTTGTTGTGCGAATGCCTCTTTCAGGTCGGCATGGGTAGAGATGCGTCATCTCAAAGTCTAGGTAGCCTCAGCTCAGCTCCACAGCTCACTTAGAGCTGAGAAACCACACGACCAGGGCTTTCGTGATTATTCATAGCCCACAACCTGGGATTATCCCTCCTCCTCTCGTTCAATCATACATTCGGGATCACGTTGCTTGGATGCGAGCCAATTGAAGAAGCTAATCAATACGCGCATAACGCTGCCCACCAGGTTCTACGTCTGTAACACGCAGCACCAGAGTTTACACAACCCTTCATGATTACACCAATGCTCTGAATGCTACTGTACACGCGCATTGTTGGCTAAGCTAGTATCGTTAAAGAACAAACTCCTCATAATCTACCTACAACACGAGCCGTATTGATATCCAAGTCAAGCCAACTAACTCTATTTCTCGAACCCAGTTCCAACAGAAATTTGCTTCCGTCAGCGTAAGCTTAATATGCCTGGCACCAGTCCGTTAGCATCCCACCCCTCAGCTAAACTATAACTAACCAGCGGGCGGGACAGATCCAGGACCCTGCAGAGCAAACAAAAGTCGGCGTGTTATGGCACCATGTACCAAACACCTCGAACTTCGATCCTGATTATTTGGTTCCGGTGGCTCATAACGTTCACCTGTTGCGCAATTGGCCAACAGACTTATCAGGCACATTTCTCAAACGTGATAGCTATCACATTGCTCCACCAGGTGAACTCTGGTTCCGTAAACTACACATTTGCCAGGCAAGTACCGTGCCCTCTTGCCCCAGAGCCTTTTCATTTGCGCTATGACTACGTCGCAGTAAGGCACCAAAAGGCAATAACACAAACAATACCTAATACCCCTAGGATCTTGTTAACCCTGGTCATGGTGTCTTAAACGGTATAACCACAGAGCCACGAAAAAGTCCTGACAGTCTCAAAAACGGATATCCACTATCCGTTGCAACTCATAATAACGGTGGCCCCTCACGGAACGGTGTTGTTTTCTCGGCCGACAATGAGTGAGAAAACATGAACGGGCACCTGACTAAACCCCCTGTTATGCTCAGACCAAGTGAAGGGGTGTGCGGACGGGATCTATTTTGGGATAAAGCCACCCTCTTCACTCCGTATAAGTTATGAAATGGGAAAATGATATATCATCTCAGAGCAAGCTTCCGAATTGGCCATTGGTGGTCTTGGATCTCGCTGCATCATAATCTCGATTTTGTTGCCTCTGGAAGATGCAGAATCCCTCGAAAGAATAGTGCAGGGGAAGAAACCCGGTGAGCCCACGATTGACCCATTCTCAAGGATGTCCAAAATGAGCACTTTATTCTTGGTACTTTACGGTGAGTAGGCATTAGGTCCTTGGTGGATGCCCTCATGTCCATTGTGACCCAGCGACCATGATTCTGCTACCAAGCCAACCTCGCAACCTAAAACTTCACAAATTTCCAACTCGATCTGTCAGAAACGGTGGGAAATGGCATTCATCTTGGTCATGTGTAGTGATTCTTCAGCCGACCCTGCAGCCAAGAAGCCCAAAGCGATGGTTGACCCGATCTGGATTGCGGTTTTTGAGATGGGCAATCGACATCCTGCTGGGGCAGACATATTATCGATCTGCAAGTTGCCGCCTCACTTCATCTTGATCTGCCCAGCCACAAAAGGCGACACATGGATCAAGCAGGTCTCAGTGCGCGTGTGGCTCACGGGATTAATTCAAGAAACAAGACAAAAATTGCAATTGCCACATCCGGGGAAGCTTGAGAAGATGAAGTCTTGAAACGATTCAGGCAAGGATGTTTTACGAGAGAATGGTAAGGAGTCAGGAACAACACCCGAGCCTGAGTGCACCCATACAGCGGGGCCCGTGTCGCTTAGGCCATCACTCTGACTGCCGCGAATCTCTTAACAAATCGTCTCAACAGCTGGTCAACCTATCAGGTCGCTACTATCAGTATTGCGCCAGTTGCACAGACCTTCTTGGTTTTTGATGTCCAGCCTTGGAAAGTACCCACGTCCCCGAACAACAACTTGAGACGAAAACACATTTGCTGGCAACTTCTCGGCGCCTTGTCCCTGCCTAGCACAATTCTTTTATCACATTTTGCCAGGTCTGGGATTTGACTTTTGTCACTGAGAAACAGCGTGGCCATGAGCTGCACTTTCAGGCTTGTCATTGGGTGCGAATAACCCCTGGCTACAGACTCTGGAAATATGTAAGACCCTCTTGCTGATTGTCCGTTTCATATGAGGTAGATGATCTCGGATCCCCGAAGCTCATAGCTCATAGGCTCTCTTCAACCTTGGTCATCATCGCTCCGGCAGTATTGATAGACTATGATAGACATTTAGGGTCTCCCATTCTCGCGACTGACAACTGTTTCGAGTACAAACTTGCGAATTCCAAGCAAAATGGAATATAAAAGGCTGAGTGCTAGACAAGGGTTCAAGTTTTCCGGGGTCTCTATGGACTTCAGTGCAGGGCAGTTCCGGGGACGATAGAGCCGGCAATGGGGACGATAGCCGTCCTACAAAAGACCGGCCGGCGCCCAATCCGACCGGGGTCCATTTTCCCTAGATATTGCCGACGCCATCCTTTCCCCGTTATCATGACGGTGAGTGATCAATCTCCAAATCACACAAACCCCACGCACCTGGAATCTGTTTCAGCGTTCTGAAGTCAGACAACTGATGAAGCTATGTGAGATTTTAAGAGGCCGGTTTAGCCGACAATCATGAGGCAGATGGAAGGCACAGCTGATGGCGTGTCTCGATATTCTAGATGAGGCCAACACCATGGAGATGACCGGTGATGGAGCCTGTGGGTATGGTAACGACCCCAGACGAGGGCTGAAGATATGATGACAAGAATGACAATACTTCAGTCAGCCCTGACTATCCAGGACTGAGAAAGCGGGACTCCCAGTTTCATTCCAGATAATGGCTTCACCATCAATGTAGGCCCTGCCAATAATTGGGCTCTCAATAGGGCGCAAAAGCTCAAGTTTAGATGAGGTTGTCATTTGCATTATATGTGCATCAGAATCTGTAAAGCGACAAATTGAACTACTTCTCATGTCATCACATCAATGTTCCCTCATTTCAAGCAGAGCTTGGACCATTCGGAAATCACTCTCATCCCAGCATTCCCTTTCCGGATCATGGCCCCTTGGAAGACCCTTGCTGCCAAGATCCAGGCACACCCACACGACATGAAACTTATGGGATACAATAAATAAACCTGCTCCTTCCACCAAATGACTGGTGAGCCTTACAGGTATATTTGTAACCTCATCCCCTTGTTCACTTTGGCGACCGAGCCTCACACTAGCCTTGCGCATCTACGTTGACCGTCAACCTTCATCAGATGTCAACTACACAGCAATTGCTGAATACATACTCACACCAAGAATATTCTACGCTCTCATATTTCTTTTTACGTATTTGTTTCATTTGTGGTCCTTCGGCAACCCCGCGTCTACTCTTGCTTTTCTACTTGATACTGCATGGAAATGGCTTTGATCTTTTCTTCCTGATTCTAATCGAACCTCAAAGACCCAAGCCCCGGGTCTGGCAGGTTGTAAGACGGACTTTTTATAGCATCCAAGAGGAATTTAGGGACAAATCGCATGCAAAAGACTAGGGGAGGAGCATTAACGTGTGTTTGTTGGCAAGGGACTCGCAAGAAACTCCTTGTTCGTCTCTTCGTCCTGGTGGCCATTTGAGGTTTAACTCCGACTACCCCATCTATCTTGCCTGTGACAGGAGATAAGAAACAGACATGTCAGATGCCTGAATTTTAAGGAGATGCCTGGAACAAGTCAGCGATCCTTTCTTCGAAGATCGATAGCAATGGTGTGGAAGCTGGCCAAACTTTTGACAGGGGGAGGAAAGTCCACCATGACTGGACACATGTCGATTGAAAACCGAAAATCGCATCAAAAACGCAACAAGTGTGGCGACAGCAGCGTCTTGGGCCAATTAAGAGTGAGAGCGCAAATGCTAAAGAGCTCCAGCTATCATCTTCCTCTCCTCATTCAACAGTATACGCAGCAATTGCTTTCTGTAGTGTGTGCCTCTGGATCAGGCAAAACATGTTTGCCCCAAAAGCAAACAATGACGAAGAGTTCAGCCAACAGATGTTCAGTGCGCTCCCCCCCACATCGATTCGGGATTCAACGCGGTAGGCGTTGTACTATAAGATGTACTGAAGAGCAGGCCAGCAAGTTTTCGGGCTCTGCTAAGCATGATGGTCCGAACTTTTCGGCGCTGAAAAATAAGAGGATCGGAGCACGTGCGGAAGCTCCAATCCCATGCGAAACCCCCTGGTCATACATGCTCCCGGCGTATGCTGGCAAATGCAATCGATATGCAGTGTATTATGCTAGTTCTCTCTGTAAAACAGCAGGGAGCATAGTATGTACAGGCAGCGTTTTTCGGTTCCGAAGTTTACTCTTTGCGCGCGGACCTTTGACAGCGGGACAGCGGCCCAGTCTTAGGTCTTAGTTTCTACCGCCCGTCGGGGACTGCCGCGGGCTGGCTCAGTTGAGGCCACATGGAGGCGTGGATATAGTAAAGGATTTGAAAGCGGGGCCTTTCACTCAGACTAACGCCCTCTCCACCGCAGTGTCGGGTCTGGCTAACAGGGGCCCCGGTCTGGCAATGCTTTACCGCGCCGATCGCCAGCCTGACCCTGACCAGACTCAGGTGCGTCACCAACTTTGCGTATACTGATGCATATGGATCTTATGCCGTACATCAGAGCAGCGAAATCATGCTTGGCAATGTACTCGAAAGCGTGATCTTGCGTCACTGTTGCCAAGGTGGAGGGTCTTGCAACGGCCTGGACGTAACCCGATAGTAGACACCAGCGCCGTGTTGTTTCCCCTTCCTGATTCCTCAAGCTAATCATGTTATGGCGTTTTTAGTGGTGTTTGTGACTGAAGCTGTAAAGCTACGGATTACTGAGATTGGCAATGGTTGGAAACCTAACATTAACCCGGAAGCGCGGGGGAACGGGGCGGGTCAGGCGGGCTCAGTCTAGGGGATAATCGATCAATTAGGGTATCTGCTAAGGCTGTAGGGCCTGTCAATGACCCTGGACGTTACAGACGTTGGTCTGGCACACCAATTCCAGCGCCTGGTGTTGTGTATCGTTCAACACGTGAATTACAACAGCTGGCGGCCGTTTTTCTTGCACTAACATAAAAGGTAAAACCTCAAGGCGATCAGTCATTGTCCGCGGTTATGGACATCACATGGGCGTGGCTGATATTCACTCATAGATGAGCATATTGCACAAGTACATCAGCACTACTTGCGTAGTTCAGGGTGTTACAATCCCTGCCCGGCTCAGTCCGAGCAGCTGGATCCAGTTGATATGTCACATTTTCTGCATTATAGATCCTTGGTCGAAATTTCCAATGTAGGTGCCGCGTCAACGCCAGCATCTGGTGATTGGCTAGGTAGGCGATGAAGCGGGACTTTAATGATCGGTTCGTGCTTGTCACCCGAAAGCCTTCGGGGGTGGTTCGGGCTCAGAGGTTACAGTCGTACCTTGCAGGACGTGGCTGGAATGTTGAGCATCTGGCCTGCATCCCCACCATGACGATGGTCCCAGGGACAGATGAATCCGTTATAGGGTAAGGTGCGATCATGTGGGAAGCAAGGGAGTCAATTGACGTGATACAACAGCAGGATGGAGAGAGAATTGACGTATTAGCCTCGCCCAGGGCAGCCGGCTCGATAGCCGCTTGGTTCGGCTCTAATAGTGTTGACTAGCCGAGAGCATATTCAACAGGTAAGTCATATCAATGCCTCTGTTGACGTTGATTCTTGGTACACCAAGCTCTGTAGAATGGGCCATAGTTTGCGATAACTTTTCTTACCTTCCATACGAACATGCTGTATCTGTACACTGGAATAGGCCTCCTGGACCCTCAATGGTCGCCTTACCTGAAATCAGGCTTGGCCCATGTCCTTTTCTCTACCTGGGATCGCACCAGGATTCAGTTGACCGCTGCCACAATCCGGGTTGTGGCTGGAACGTGCCTCAAGTTCTGATATCATTTACTGCTAGGTAGTATTCCTGAGATGACTGAAGATGGCCACCCGCCTCATTCGCTTGAAAGTACCCCTTACAGACAGACCCCTCAGGACTAGGCTTAACCATTCATAGACCACGGGTACCTCACCATAAAAGACATGGATGTATAATTATAACCCAGTCCAATGACCCACTGTATTGGGTCAACTCTCCAAAGACCTACTCCATAGATAAAGTAGAGTAGAGCAGGACCTGGGGTGGATGGGGATCTTCCGGCAAAGCAGATCACACGCTGTCATTGTATCAGGCCTGGGCGACGCGTTGTAACGCTGCTTTGTGCCTAATAAGGTTGAGCTTGCGAGGCTGATACCTTGTCGTTGCAACTATAACGGCAGTCTTGTATG
The DNA here is from genome assembly GCA_013396295.1 of Fusarium heterosporum. Classification (NCBI taxonomy): domain Eukaryota; kingdom Fungi; phylum Ascomycota; class Sordariomycetes; order Hypocreales; family Nectriaceae; genus Fusarium; species Fusarium heterosporum. The sequence continues at coordinate 125,475 of JAAGWQ010000222.1, read as the reverse complement.
CTCCGGCTCCGTATTCTCAGTCCTTGCAATCGCATCACTATCAAGATCCTCCTTTCTTTTCCGAGATGGCAGATCTTTGTTTCCTTGGAACCTTGTCATGTTTGATCGTCTTGACTTCGCAAGCCCATCCCACAACTGGCTATGGCGTGGTGGGCGAAACTATTTAGGTCTGGCCCTACAACCTTGGCTGTGTTAGAGATGAAGCCTGGAGTTAAGAATGCCTACACCCTTTTGGCGTTAACGGGAGAAGTCTTGGTTAGGAGAAGCGGGCGGTTAAATCTGGGGCCGTTATCCCACTACTTCCCTTCCCGCGCGTGCTATTGCTTTTTATCCGTCAATTGGATTTGGATGTAGTCGCGAAGCGTGTGTCCTTCACGTATGGAGTTTGACTTGTCTTCTGGGTCTGTACACGAGCAACATAGTAGCATTCCGGAGAAAGCGGTCAAAGCAATTCAACGCACATGTTAGTTGGTAAAGTCTGTGCGTGTCGATAAATCGCTAGTTTAACGGCGCAGCAAAGCGTTTCCGCCTCCTCTACCAAGCACTATTGAAGTGAATACGCATGTACGATCAAGACTTTGACATGGACATGGCCTTCTGCACGAAAGGTCCAGCTAGCAGTACCATTCCAAAGGATTGCATGGGGATTGGATAAGCCTATACAGCTTGTGGTGTTGTACAGCCGTTCCAGTGTCCACATCACACATATACGGCAGATACAAATGGAGATCTTCTCATTGAAACGTCATTTCGCTATCTCCTGCCAGGGTATTCTCTACTAGGAACCATACCTTTACTGTCCATCTCAAACTCTATTTCACGGCACAGTAGAAGTATAAGTCATCAATTGGACCATGACGAGGCATGACGAAGCATGACTCGCGTGTATTGCCGGCTCAAGATGCCCCGGGTCTATCTCATATTGGCATAATCATCAGTAGTATTTCAGCTCTACCATGGTATATTGGATGATTCTTCACTATTCACTGCTAGCAATGTGTTGGATGTCACTCGCATGAACCTTGAGGGCTGCTGGTCAGAGATTGCGCCATCAAATCGTGTTGCAGATTCGAGACATGAACCATGGAAAGGAAGGGCGAGAAAGAAGCAAAAAGCAACAAAATTATCAACGTGCGGCAGTTGAGTAAGGTAGGTAGGTCTCCAGTTCCACGGATAAACAGTGACACAAGTCTGAGCGTACAAAAACCAACTAACGCGGAGACAAACCCAACTCCCGGGCCCGTCATGTGCTCGGTTTATTGTATTCTCTTTTGGGCGAAATTTCGACACACGGACCTTGATTAGCAACATGGGTCTTGGTATACGAGTCGTCGTGACGGGGACTCCTTCTGCCCTGGAGCTTGGAAGGCAGAAGGAGACGGAGAGGGTCCAGAGGGCCTCAGCCCCTGTAACCACTAACTGTGGGAATGGATGACCCTCCACTAAAACCGTCTCAGCACTGGACAGGCACTTCCATGACTCGGGCCACGGGAAACGGTTCGTCCCTTCCGAGCTGCCAGAGCCAGAGCCAGAAGGTGCACGGCGCACAAAGAGGGAGCTACCTGCCTGCGGCGTCTGTGGGAAGGAAACAGAATAGGTCGGTGCTGTTTGTGGCTGCCGCAAACCAAACCGTCGGAGAGGAAAAGAGGCAAGATCGATCTTGCAGCAGCACAGGCTAAAAGTAAAGCCCAGACACCCGGCCTCTTGGTTTAGATCTATCATTTTACTTCTAAACACCAACACACACACACACACACACATAGAGACAGACGCATGATTTTAGTGCGCGACATTTCATCTACCGATAACCACAATCTGGCTTGATGCGCTGAACATTACGTCTGCGTTATCTTCATCTCTTCATCCCATCAGCTGGCCATTGAAGCCCCCCCATATAAGCGGAGATCCGGACACCCGCCGCGCCACATCATGTAGGTGAAAGATGATATATCTGATTTTATCCTGAATGGCGTAGCATTACTCCCTACGAAGGGTCAAGTTACAGGTTGCGACTCCATCTAGTGCTAGACTATCTAGGCATTAGACAGCGAGCTGAAGAGCAACAACCCTGGTACGTGGACACCTCACCTCTCGCCCTCTCCGCGCCGCAGCCTCAGCCTCAGTTTGAACTGACAGGACAGGACAGGACTGGCAACTGGAAACAAGGGGAGGTCATCCCAGGATCGATGCCATGGATCTCAACTAACCCCCGTCATTCTTTCTGCGAGATCTCATCCCTTCCCCTGCCTCCCACCCAAAGCAAAGCCGACGCAACTCGACAAGCCCACCGTATTGGATTCTCATGATTCTCATCGACGACCATGAATTCATTGGTCGTTGCCCACTACAAAATCGCAAGCAATGCCCAAACAAGCAGAACAAGAATGACAAGTCGACAATTCGATATCCAGCCACTTTAAGTGAATCGCCGAGTCAGATCTTGAGTCAGAAACGGGGTAAATACGCCTATCGCACGTGCTCACCACGCAAACGATCAATCGATCAATTAATCGATCAAACCAACGACAGTCAACGGCAAGCATGTCTCTGAATTGACGCAAAGCATATCCCATCAAACAACAGAAGCCCTGACCCAGCCCTTAACACACATGGCCATACAAACAAGAGGCTAAGTCGGAGCGTAGACTCCCCGGTCCTGATTAAAGCGCCTTGGTAAAAATGCCCAAAGGCCAATGACGTTAGGGAGGTGTCTTCTCGTCTCTTTTCTCATTGCCCCTCCAATCCTGCTAGAGCAAGCCAACTTCTTTCTAACTAGGGGACCCGGCATGTTTTCCAGACTACCCTATGCCCACTTTGTTGAAGTCGATCATTTGTCATTCCAGCGATGAAATTTTGCTCTTTTTGTCAAGTGACGCCACGGGCTGATGAACGAGGTATCTGGGGACCAGCCTCTCCAGATGGTGGCTTTACGCCGCCGCCCTGTGCACATCAACCGTTCCTCGATCCTGGCGTTATTCCCAGGGCTCTGGTATCGACTACACCTGAGCCAACTGTTCAGGTTCATCACATAGCGGTTTCAAGCCTCACTTTACCATGGCGAAGTCATGATGTTCGGCAAGGCGAATAAAGTAAGGCGATGAGGCAAGAAGCTCAGCCTTGCGACACAGTGGCAGCATTCCACTATGACCTCGTAAATTGGGTTCATGGTAACCCTCTCTTTTGGTAGAGAATCTTGGTCGCGTGGAAACATAGCGTTGCGTCTGTACAGCAATAGTGAATGGGTTATCATGTCTCCGGAAATTTCATCTTCCCGTATCTTCACGGATCGTGTTATATCCGGATGAACTAGACCAATGAACCACTGCTCGTCAGTACCTTGAATCTTTCAAGACACACTACAGGGCCTCGCTATATTTTGTGAGATGCGACGAGAGAAGCTGCCCGAAGGCACCCAGTGTCTCCTGCATACGCAATCCCGAAGGGAGTGTCCGAAAAGTGTCGGTCCTCCCCTGTGACTCCGATGCTCAATTTGATGTGTCTGAGAATTCAACTTTAATCTGCATCTATGTGATGCAAGACAAGAGGCTTTTCCAACATCGGGTTTGTTGTGCCCCGCGGACGCAAGGGGTTGCTCACCATCGGATCCAGAAATGGTTGTGCAAAGAACTTATTTCCTGCTGCACAGAGACAACAACGCACGATAACTTCCTTATACGTGAACAAATTTGGTTTTTCTTTCTGGCTTGATCACACCTGCCTGATTAGCTCTTGCGGTCATTGCGTATTTGACCAGACTTACTCACAAACTTGCTTGACTTTCTTTTTCTTTTTCGGCCCCGAGATCACAATGCTGGCATTACTGGCTACAGAGAAGCAGATAGAGATGTCATATATCTCCCAATGAATCTCAGCTGAAGGGTAATTAATACTATACATGCAAGATTCGATCGTGAAGGCTCTAATTGGAGCTTGTGGAAGACGTCGGGTGGATCGAACCAGGGTCTGATCTGGTGACAGGGTGACATCGCTTTCATCAAGAAGAGGGCGCTTCCCACGAAACCTGGGTTACAGTGTTCACATCTCTGATTGTCCCCTGCCTTCTGCAACTCCAGAGGTGGATGACTCTCGCAAATTTCACCAAGTTTCGACATTTGCGTCTCTGGACCTCGTTCCCCATGTGCCCTGGTCTGATCTGGCCATGATCTCCCTCTTACTGGATGAGAGGTTGTCACCAGGTTGGCTGGGCAGTCTTCCTCGCCGACGACGACACAGCTTCGTATTTCATGCTAGTTGATGGCTGTCTGCTTATCCTAGAACATACGAGCAAGCAAGGCTTTGTACGCCCTGATCTGAGGCAGGGCAGGATATAACAGGGGACAGAAGCAAGCGTTCTGTCAACCCAAGCATTCGGGATACGGGGGTCAAGCGATCAACAGCCCTTCGGCTCGTCCCGTAAGTTCGCAAGTTCTGCCATTTTTGGACCGGATTAACTTCCTGTTCGAGTCCTTAATGCGCTCACAGTTGCGTTTTGGGATTGACAGTTATTCTAGGATATGGAGTATGATTGGCATGCTACTGTATCATCCGACTTCACCTCTCCTCGACCATGGGGACAATACGACGCAGTATTGTAAAACACCATAACATGGAGTGCTTCCATAATCTTTACCTGTCACAATCGGTGACACCGCTTTGAGGCCATTATCCTAGTTAGAGGAGTTTTTGAGGTAACAATCGCGAATTTACCATGTTCGTGGTGGACCTCTCCTATCAGCTTCATGTCTATTGACATCAAGCGATGCTCTCGAGTCTCGCAAGATAGTACTGACTGAGATTAGGCAAGTTGAGTATGGACTGCATGGTTCTGTATCCCGAACGTAGCAGTTGAAATGTGCTGCCTACCCGCCAAGCCCTTGTAGAATGATTGAACTATCGCTGGTGTGCGATGGTATCAACTTGTGCACTTGTTTTATTGTTCTAGATGTTCTTACTTGATGAATTCGACTTTTGATATACTTCACTTGTCATTTATGAGCTACGCCTCTCGGACAACCAGCCCACCGCCTTTCATCGTTTCTTGGCGGAATTTGAGTATGATGGTAATATGTTTTGCAGAATATGTACTTGATCGATCCCTGAAACGGATATAGATCTTGACCATGGAAGCCAAGCCGCAGGGAGCCATGTCGGGAAACAGGTCGTATCACTCCGCGTATGTGCTTACCGCTCAGTTGTGACTGATGACTTGTGATGCTTACCGACCTCGAGATCGAATTTGTACTTTCTTACCAAGTTGTTTCTTGGCGAGCGGTCATTGAGGCGGAGCGTTTCCCTTGTGTGTTTGCATGAATCGACTGGTTTTGCTGCTTGGAAACCAGGGGTTAAGGAGGAGAATGTACTTCCTTGAACGGAATGTTCTTCGTCGACGAGAGAAGGGCAATCGTGTGAACGTACGTTTTTTTCTACTGAACTAAACGTGGGACATCCACCTGTGTCCACCGATGTCGAAGTGGTTGACAGCGACTGCGGACAAGTCCGGGAAGACTCATGCTCCTTGTGGTATGACTTTGACTCAGTGTCGGGAAGTTGAGGGACCGGTGAAGAGATTTTGTAGGTCGGTAGGTATATGCGAAAGAATTATGGAACTTGGATTTGGTAACAAAACTACTTAGATCGTACCATTTCTGAGAGCTGAAATGTGAGATACTGATTTGTAAGTGTTTGTAATGAAGTTAATGTTGGCGTTTACACACAGTTCAACGGTTGGGATAAGGCACGACAGGCAATAGGATGATTACGAACCGGACTATCAATCAGTACAATGAGCATGTATTCCGAGTACTCGCAGCTTCTTTGGGCTTGAAGCGTTGGAGTTCGGCATGACCCTGCTGTATTGACGCTGCCCTACGGTATAGGGTAACCTATACACAACAGGTTTGGAAGGCATCACCACGACACTCAGCAATAGTTCCTGAGACTATTAATTATTGTTACCAGCAAGTATGGTGAAATTAATACATAGGTCCTATATCCCTTTGCCTAGTTAATGAAGTGGCGTAACAAGTGCTGTGTCGGTGTTGCCAAAATGACTTTGCCCCTCAATACCACATCATGGTATAAACATATTCATTCATCAGTGAGAGCTTGGTTGGTATTCATTATAGCACACGAGCATAACGAAACATCAATACTTAGATTAGACATCTCTAGCAAGATACCGCCATGCGTAATACTTGCGTGAGCAACACTCAAAGCCTAATTAGCAAGAGTACATTGCTCCAACACCGCATATGACTCTATAGATGATGGAATAGCGTAGTGAAACATCTTGCAGCTTTTCTAATGTACAACCAAACCAACGTTCGCCGGTGTTTCACGACATCAACTTCTAGCTCGTGAGGTCTAAACATAAAGATGGGATGGCCACAAGGACTGAGTTGAATCAATATGGTTGAATCACCAACACCAGCATCTATAAAGCCGAGATAATTTCGGCGATTGAAGATTGCTGAACTGTATAAATGCACTATAACGACAAGAAAGGTATAGTCTTGAAACCGCAATCTGAAAACCAACAGGTTTGATAAATTCTTTACGGTCGACTGGGAGCAGTAATAAACATGTGCATCGTGGAGTGCCGCAAATATGACTGTACACAATGCCAGAGACGTATATATGCTACCGAGCAGCTGTGTCAATGTTGGGCAGCGAGAGAGGGAAGGAAGTGCGAGAGGGTTCTCGAATTTGTGACGATCTACCTCTCAGCCGATCAATGCGACGTCTGCGAGGAGCGTCGGAAGGAAGCAGAAGAGAGGGCGGCGGCAGAGAAGAAGGCACGTGGAAGAAGTTGATCTGTTGGAGAGAGATGGAAAATAGGGGAGGGAGTACCTTGTAGTATAATGACGACTAATGACTCAGGCTGCATGCCTCTATTGACCATGTTTTTGTTTCGGACTGTCTAAGTTCCTTCAATGTCTGTTATAAAGCCGTGATAATACAAAGCACCAACTCCATGCCAAACCAGATAGCTCTCAGCCCTTAAACCCACTGAGGAAGATAGTACTTGACGTTCTCGTACACCAAGAACGTCACCCATGTTGCGGGCATCACTCTCACCACGCCTGGTACCAGCCCACGATAGAACCCTCTCACTCCGTCTTCTGTCCAGATCCTTACCACGACACCCCTAATACCCCGTCCAAACCGCTCGTCAGCCTGGTAGTTTTGTAGTCTGCTCCTCAGCACCTGATACGGATATGTGACCGCACCAGCGACAAATTTGGCCAGACTAGACAACCCGACTGTCGCCTCAGTCGTCATGTGATCCCTTTGGATGCCGTGCTTCTCACGACGGCGCGTATGGTACCACCGTTTGGCGGGCTCGTACACAGCGAACTGCACGGCGCCGTGAGACACACCCACCAGAGAAATGCCCAAGCCACGGTAGAAGCCCCGTATACCCTCAGTCTTGAGGATAGAGCGCGCACCGGCCAGCATGGAAGGATATGCACCCTGCGAGCCACGATCAGAGGAAACCATGCGTACTTTGAGAACCCAGATGGGATTTGTCAGCGTCGTTGTCGAGGCGCCCGCTAGAGCGCTCGCGACAAAGTAGTCGCCAGCCGAGGGACGCCCATTGGGACGACCTTGCCACGCAGCAAGAGCGTGCTCGAAGCGTGACTTGAAGAAGAAGAAAGAGGCCCAACTAGAGGCATTTCCGATGAGATTTGGCGTCAGGCCACGGTAGAGAGAGGCGACAGGGTGAGGGTTTGATGTCAAGGCGCGCAGGATAGAGACAGTCGTTGGACGGACAGAGTCAGGGACTGTGCTGCGATAGACTGAAGATAGGTGTTAGATGTTGCGCCCTCTCAATAAAGAAAGAGACTCACTCTGCATGCGAGTCTTGACTACATCAAGAGGATGCACCGTCAAAGTTGCGACGGTACCAGCGCTGAGACCGGCGATAGACTCGATGGTCGCGGGGGAGAGTCCCGCATGGTTGAGGTCTGGCATAAAGTAGAAATTAAGTGACTCGCCCAAGTCTACAGTCACATTGTTATAGGGCCAAAGAAACAAGTAAAGCAAAAAGTTGAGGTTGTGGTTCAAGTTGAAGTGGGAGTGTCAATTCTTTTACTTTGATTTCAGCGGAGCTCAGAACTAGATAGAGGGCACGGAAGCTCAGCCGGAGCCTCGACGTCACCAGCACAATTCTTACATCGTAGACCTCTTGCCGCATTAAGCCGAATTTACACATAAAATTATATCATGACAGACTTGAGAGTCAGAGCAACAAGTGATTCAAAAGTTAATTATGAGTGGGTTTCTCTTATTCCGGGCTTCGTAAGTCCTGATGCTAGTGTTGCAAGATGATACATGGTGAATTCTCACACTCATTCGTACACGGGTCAACCCCTCTTCCAAAGCATTTTCTCGTGGTCGTCGTCGAATTAGCCACGCCTGTATCCCAACGCCATGAGTGCCAGTGGTAGTTGATCACTTTCCCCTCCATCTTAACGCATCGTCACGATATATTGTACACTGTTTTGGGTTGTTCTCATTATAGAATCGCTCCTCGCTTAGGAGAGGGGAGAGAGAAGGCTGCGGGGCGACATGTTAGCATGATTGGGATGCGAGTGGCCTTGGAAGCTCAGGCATACCGGATGACGGAAGGTCGGGGCTCGCTGCGGGTGTAGCCTGGGGTATATAGTCAGTATTGTCGTCGTGATCGCATGTTGTTATTCGAGCTTCGTACCGAGGTAGAGGATCAGAGGAAGGTAGCCACTATAAACATGTTAGTCAACGTTGAGTGCATGTTAAAGACCAACATACTAGTGAATAGCGACGCGGGAAACATCAATGAGCTTGGCAATGCGCTCCTGTGATAGATTAGCAAGCTTGTATATAATGTAGAATGCTCAAGCTGTAGCGCACCTTAGACTCCTCAGAAAGAGCAAACATCTTGGATTACGTCAAGGGGATATGATTATAAAGAAAACCGGAAAAAAAGTACACAACGTGACTCGATCAAGATGTTTCGAGGCTTGAGGCTGGTGATCTAATTAATCGCAAGGCGTTGGCGTTGGCGTTGACGTCTTCCCAAAAATTTCGTAATGAGCTGCTGCCGGGAGCTGGAAATTCCACCTCCGTCCAAATCGCGGACAGCCTGACGGATGAACCTCGGTCGACGCCACGCTTGCATCTGATCTGGTGTGGCGCATGCGACAAGGCTACCACCTCCTTCGTCCAACCTCAGCCAAAATTTCCAGAAGCTCCGTGCAAGGTGACAGTCAGTTTCACCTCTTCACCATAACTGTATAATTTCTGGCCAATTCCTTTTCTCTCTTCTTATTTGTTAAGTAAGGATTCTGTAAGAGACAAAGGTCTCTACCAAAACCAGCATCATGGCGCAAAATAGGCATTGGTATAGCTCCCTATATTCCCCATCGCAACGCGACAATGATGCTAACTCGTGCCAGGGAACAAGACAAGGAGGCGACCGTCTATATCGGCAACATCGACGAGCGCGCGACCTCGGCAATGGTCTACGAGATTATGCTTCAGATGGGGCCCATCCACAACATCCACATGCCTCGCGACCGCGTCACCCAGACGCATCAGGGCTTCGGCTTCGTCGAGTTTCGCACACCCACCGACGCCGAGTATGCCGCCAACGTGATGAACGGGATCAAGTTGTACGGCAAGTCCCTGCGCGTCAACAAGGCCAGCGCAGACAAGCAGCGCGCTGCCGAGGTTGGTGCCGAGCTGTTCATCGGAAACCTTGATTCCATGGTCGACGAGAAGATCCTCTACGATACATTCAGCCGCTTCGGTCCGCTGCTGAGTCTACCAAAGGTGGCAAGGGAGGAGTCTGGCGCGAGCAAGGGATTTGGGTTTGTCAGCTTTGCCGACTTTGAGAGCAGTGATGCTGCTATTGCGAATTTGCACGGACAGTACATTCTGAGCAAGGAGGTTTCGGTTCAGTATGCCTTCAAGAAGGATGGCAAAGGAGACAGACACGGTGACGAGGCTGAGCGAGAGCTGGCTGCGCAGGCCAAGAAGCGCAATATCGTTCCTGAGGCCCAGCCTGTTCCCCAGGCGTTTCTTCAACCGCCGCCTGTTGCCGCTGCGCCTCCAGCTGGTTTCGATCCTTCGGCCATGGGAAGGATGCCCGTTGGTGCACCTCCGCCCGGTATGCCTGGTGGATTCGCGCCACCTGGCCGAGGTCCTTCGCCGTACAATGCTGGCGTTGCGCCTCCTGGGATTCCCACTCGTGGCCCCCCTGTACCTCTACCGCCAGCTCCGTCCGGCTTGCCTGCGCGACCACCGCAATCGCAGGCTGGCTACACCAACCCCGCCGATTTCCACCCTGGCAGCTTCAGACCACCTTCAGGATCTCCCGCGCAAGGCTTCCCAGTTGCTCCTCCGCCTGGTTTCCCAGCTCCTCCTCAAGCCGCCCCTGGTGCTCCTGGTGCTCCTCCACCTGGGTTTATGCCTCCTCCAGGCTTTCAACCGCCCCCCGGCTTCCGCCGATGATTGCCAACTTTTTTCATACACATCACTGCGCAGTATTTGTACAAAAGATTCCCTCAGTAAGCTCAAGACTCAATAGAGTCCAAGACTAAGATTGACGCCGCTATCACGGCCAAACGAACGACCTTGGGTCGCATATCTAATTACTTCCTCCTCCAAAAGATGAGACCAAAGACATTGTATGGTCAGGTATCGTACAGACCTCCATAAACCCCCTGGGTCTGGTATACAGTCATGAAAATAATTCCTCTTTCTTTTATAAAACAATGCTGGCAAACTCCATGCCTTAAACGCCAGCGCATGCCCCTTGCCCTCTCTTCTAGGATTGCCCTGCAAATGCTTCTTGCGCTTCCCTGGTTGCCTTATCCCATGCATGTGCAGCCTTGTCGTGTTGGCCCTGTACTTCATGCGACTGAGCCAGCATGCCGTCAGCAACACTTTGCCACAAAACGTTGCCGCTGCGTTGCGCCTGTTTAGCTGCGGCCATGGCGCTTTTGAGAGCTTGTTCGCCAATAACATTCTCAAACAGTCGACTGCGCATGATAGCCAGCGTGACAGCGGCACCCAAAACGTTATTAGTGGACTTGGATCCAGCCATTGCAGCTTGTATATGCTGCTTCTGGTGGTTGAGTTGCTGAGGAGGATCCGTAACGACTGCTGCCATAACGTTGTGCCATGCTGTCCGCAGATCGGCGTTATGATGACTGGCGCATAGCGGGTTCAGTTGTTCAATCAGGTCGAGCGTCTCTCGATCGTCTCGTTGTGTAGGATGCTGCATGATCCAAAGTCTGTTAAGACCGGCCAGCATAGCCAGCTCACGATGTGCAGCCTTGACGCCAGTTCCGCGTTGGTTGAGATCGAACAAAGGGCTTTGGAAAATATCCATAGCGGCCTGAAGGTCACCCGTACCTTGATGAAAGACACCGGATAGGTAGACAGCGAGTAGCCGCAAAATGCCCTGTATAGATGATGTTAATGGAGTCTGGAGCTTCTCCATAAACTGTTTTACCGAGTCCCATTGACAGTGACTAGCTGCGTAGAGACCAAGCAAAATGGTGAGATAGGACTGGGCTTCCAATCGCCACTCGCGTTGCGTAATGGCTTCTTGTAACGAAATGGAAGGCCCGTATCTGATTCCAGCAGTCGTCTTGTCCCCTGTTTTGTGTTAGGGGTCGTATACTGAACGGGGCATAGAATGTCACCTACAGGTATCAAGGACTCTGACGCCTTCGTGCAAGAACTCAGCTGTCCGGCGGCCATGTGCACTTGACTTGTGCATGTTCACCAAGCCCGTGAAGGTGAAACTGAGACTATGTTAGTCGAGACCGTAGACGAGTCGAGAGAATGTTGACTTACAGAAGTGAAGCCAGTTCCATCCTGGTCATGAACGACATGACCAAAAAGTCAACTGGCGCACTCTCTCCGCTTCGAATAATGCCCGCCGTATCGCTACTAATCGTATGTCCTGTAGAGGGTTGCTTTCTGACGGGGATGAGAAAGTCCGACTTGACGCTGTGCCAATCGACACATGCATCCATACGATCTTGTACTCGTTTAAGCTTTTGAAGCGTCAATTCCAAGCCTGAATGGTTAATGCTGGATACAAGATCCAGAAGTAACGTGAGTATATCGAGCTGCATAATGGCAACAGATTCGTCGTGTTGAAATTTGGCGACCTGAGCAATACAAGCTTGAACTTTCTCAAGGTTGCCGTCCTTTGAAGCCTTGAGTAGAGTCAGACCTTCAAGAGTGGAGGCAAACACGCTCAGGGCATTATCACCACGAGAGTTGGCAGTGACTTGGATAGAACGAATATTCTCAAGTGCGCTCGCATCAGCTGTCTGACCAAGCTCCATATAAAAAGAAGTCTTCAATAGCCTGAAAGCATACACCCAATGAGGATGTTTATAACTGACAACCCATTAGCCGACGTTGAACGGGCTCATCTTCAAAGGTACTCACGTTTCACAGTCAGCGATTTGTCTGTCAGCTGCGTTCAGAGCAGCCTTGTGATTCCGCTGAAACAGAAGCTTCAACCTGATATAATGCATGCAATATTTTAGATCGGCCAAACCGTTCTAGGAAACAGTTAGTCTCATCAGTCATGAGATGTTAATCCGTGATTACTCACCTTCTCACATAGCGAGATACCTTTCGTAATAGCTGTCTCGGCTTCCATATAATTTTCTGTTTCTTCCAACAACATAGTAGCATACCTCAACCGCATCTTGGCTTCCTGACGTGGAGAAAGCCGATTGCTTTGCAGACACGCCTCCAGACATGCAAGGCCTGTCGAGATCAGATTCTGATATTCGTCTACCAGTGTGGTATCCAGAGACATTGCTACATCATGAACAGAGCCACGCGCTTTATCAAAACATTCTTCGGCTACTGCCACCATCATGTACACATTATCTATGGGCCGAGGTTTATGGGCGCTGGCTGGTGATCTTTTTGTGATACTCGGAGAGCGAGCGCTAATCGCAGGAGAGTTGGCGACGGATGAAAGGGGACTAGGCTTTATCCGAGGGGTCGTGTTCTGAGGTTGAGCTTGTGTTGGCTGATGGTGTGGAGGTTGTACCTGAGGTTGAGGTGGGGGGAAATGCTGAGCCTGGGAGCCGCCCATCATGATGTCTGATGGATTTATAGTACTTGAATCATGCTGTGATGTCCAGGTGTTCGCCTGCTCTGACTTGGGAGCAGTGAAGCTTTCCGCCTTGACAGGAGGAAGTGGCGGTAACTGCTGAATATCCTGCAGGTTCACAAAGTGCATCTGCTGAGGTTCTGGCTGTGGAAGCGGCTGCTGCTGTTGCTGCTGCACGGGGTCTGGGCCAGGTTTGACAGCAATATTGGCAACAGGCTCTTCGATAGGATTTGGCGCAGTGTGTTGCACCGTTTCTTGCGGGCGTTGCTGAAATTCTTGGTGTGCCTGTTGATCGCGTTGTATTTGTTGCTGGACCTGAGGCTGAGCGGGAGAGGAAGTTTGCTTTTGACGTGGTTGCGGTGAATGTTGCGAGACTTGCGCCTGGGTATGTTGCTGGTGAGCACGGTGCTGCTGCTGCTGCTGCTGATATTGGCTCTGTGTCGTATGCTGCGGTGAAAATTGATGGCTCTGGGGTTGCTGCTGCACCTGCGGCAGTCTATATCCCTGATTTTGAGGTGTCGACGGAGGTCTTTGCAGCGGCGAAGAGACTTGACTAGGTCGCCTTTGTTGTACGTGCTGCTGTGGTGACGCGACGTGCCGCTGGTACATCTGCTGTTGTTGGTGATGCGGCTGTTGGAACTGCTGCTGGTACATCATATTCTGCCCTCCCGGTGATTGTTGGTGCTGCCATACGTTAGCCGGCGGAGTGTATTGCGCGGCAGCTGGCTGCATCTGATGACTTCCAAACGTATTGCCCCCCGTCTCATAGCCCTGGTAAGCCGTCTGCATGCCTCCATACTGCGCCATCTGCTGCTGCTGAAGGTACGCCTGCTGCTGTTGCTGTCCTTGTTGCTGAGGCATCGTGTAATATTGCTGCTGCTGCGGGCTTGCAAACTGCTGATAACCGTTGGGCACATACGACGAGGGCGGATTCATGCCGGCCCCCGGCAGTGGCTGCTGGGAGCCTTGTTGGCCCTGGCCATGGCCATCAAAAGGCCTGTAGCTCATGACCCTTCCCTTCCGGCTCTGTTCGTCTTTGTTCTTCCAATTTTTGGGGTCGTTCTCAGCATTCGAGTCTTCTCGTCGTCGCGGGGCGCAGACCAACGCGATTGCGCTTCATGATCTGCTATGTTACGTCGTTGCTTCGCCCATTCACGATCGTGTCGTGTCGTGTTCTTGACGTGTCTCTCGGTTTCAGGGCTACCGCGCAACGGTATACAAGCAGTTCGATCTTCTCCGTCCGAATCTCGGCTTTTCAATTGGCGACTTTGATTTTGTTGGGTTTGAATCGTGAAAGGATGAGAAGCACGAGTGCGACAGGATCCTACTGCCGTGTCGCAGAGCAACGTGATTGGCTCAATTTAGTATGGCAAGTGCGGAACTACAAGTCAGACTAACAACCAACCAACGCAACTCATGGAGAGCCTTGTCTACTAAGTTTTCGGTAGTAATTAAAACATTTTTCACATTTGCACAATGAAGAAAAGACAGTTGTTTTGGAAAGAATCATAAAGTAAATTATTCGTCATGTGGTTGCTTGCTTGCTACAGTCGTTGCTCGTGACATATTATTATCTTACACTGACATAAATGTTAAGCCTCCAGACCATCTACGTTTGTAATTTAAACAAACCCCAATGCAATAGCCAGATCAACCCAACAAAGAGAAAATAAATCCAAGGCCCACGCTCAACTCTATAAGACCTGCTAGGCTCCGGGGCATGCAATATCCTCCTTGGGTATAAGAAGAAAGCAAAATAAGATATGCATGAAACTCCAACGACATCTGCCCTTTCCCCAGCCCTCGAACACTTGTTCAGCCCATACACACCCACTCTGCAAATACACACCATCGAGCTGTGCGATCTGCAAGAACAAGGCCTCTCCACACACCCTTCTCCGAACACTTGATGATTGTCTCCCAAGTTCCGCCGTCACTAGCGGTTTCGCTACCAGAGAGACTTCTGCTACCAACATGAATGCCCTTACGGTCCTCCTTCCTCATAAGTCGGAGGATCTTACCTCCAGGCGTCTGAATCGCAAGCTTCGCAGGTTTCTTCCCAGCAACAGTGCCCGTAGCTGAGCTGGGAGCTGACCCACCAACACTTGACGCACCCATACTCAGTGCTGAACTTGGGCGAACAAACGGTATAGGACTTGTCCCTCCTGGATTGGACGATGGCGTGAGTGCCGATCCATTTGCTAGCGAGCTTGGATGTTGTCTGATGGCAAAGACGAAGGTGTTGTTCAGTGCCAGCCGTTGGCATTGAGGTTGAACCACATAGATATCATGCCGCTGTGCGTGAGGAGTAGGATGCCTCGTGACAAACTCGTATGGCGGATTCTCGCCCGTGTGCACAATAGGTAGTGCAAAAGCCAGTGGATGTGGGATGTCCTTAATGCTGTGCATCAGCCCTCGTTTGCCTGCATAGACTTTCAAGGTGCCCTGTCCTTCGTCTCCAGGTAGCAGTGCCTTAACGGTATATCGCTTGATACCGTTAAACCATTCTGCTTGAGCCAGTGCCCTCTTCTTGACTATATCGCCGCTTTCGAAGACATCACCATCTGAGTCTCGTGTATAACCGCGAACTTCGACCTCAGCCGCGATTTCCACATCAGATGGCACACTGAACTTGATATGAACCATCTCTAGGTCCTCGATTCGGGTGGAGGCAGTGTTATAATCCACCATCTCAAATCCATTACGGAAGAACGGTGCACAGGCGCAGGGGAGGTTGAGGAGCGTTTCGTGTGCTACGGGGGGGACGATGTGCTGCTGGCTGTGGTGCTCAGGGATATGTGTCCAGCAACTCTCCAGTGGCCTGGCCAAAAACCACCAAGGATCGGCCGTATTGGTGGCATTTGAGTACAGGCCACGGCGAGGGTATGAAGGGCTGGCAAGACAGCAGTCGATCATACGCCACTCATTATCAACGACAACGGCATTCCACCAATGATTTGGTCGAGGCATGATGTTGATTTCGGAAACTTCGCCTGGAGTCTTGAGGTAGCCTCGAACGACTTCGCAGTGTATGCCTATAGCAGAACACATTTCCATCACTAGAACGGCGTACTCCTCGGCACAGGCTCTCTTGGCCTGAAGAACTCGCGATGTGTCGATTTCACCCTCGAAATCCTCTTCCCAGCAGATCTTCTCAGACACCCATGTGAAGATAGCTCGTAGCCGCTGTACCTCGCTGCGATACGGCCGGCATACGTATGTGGTGGCAAGTTGGATAGCTGTAACAGCTGGCGGGAGGCCACTGACGAATCGTGAGTTTTTGTCTACTTGAGACAAGTTGATCCCTTGATAGTTGGTAGGTTCAGGGACGGGCTCGCCATCAGCTCCCTCATCTCCTTCGACGCACTCATAGAGCTCATCCACAGGATTAAGGGCGGGGTGGTCCATCATCTGACATCGTTCTCGGCGCTCGGTCAATTCTATCGTACTGAGCGAGTTAGAACGGTTCACGTCACGACGGACTTGTACCCAATCAACACCACCGTTAAGTCCCATGTCTGTCGCTGCCTCTCTGCTGGCAGCTGCGCTACCCAGGGCTGGCATAGGCGACGCACCTGCTGGCATTGAGCGAGCGAAAGGTGACCTGGGAGAGTCTATACCTCCAGCCACCAGTCCACCTCGACTGCTTGCTACACCTGTTTTAGCAGTGTCGAATATCTTGCGGAAGATGTTTCTTTTTGGTGGCTTTGGTTGAACTAGACCTCCCAGTTCCAAAGAAGGCTCTTCATGGAAGCCGACTTGGGTTTGTGGTCGCTGTTGAGCTGGGGAGTCGCTGGCGTGACTGCTGTGATATGTGACTCCAGTAAAAGGGGAGTCTGGTCTATCGATTTCCAACTCGCGGGCTCCTATAGCACTTTGAGCCCGCTCGCGCATTCCTATACGAGCAAGGCTTCCTGCACTCGTAGTACTGAAGGCACCAGCTGATGTTCCGCTCCACAACGTTCTTGAAGTGCTCTGAGTTGACGCACTGGCGTTGCTTTGGTTGCCCGACGAAGAACTGGTCGCGTTGGTTTTGGTTGTCAATGTGCGAGCAACGCCTCTTCCAATCTCATAGGCGGACTTGCGAGCTCGCAGTTTTCTTTCAGGCTCAGTGGAACGTCCCATTGATGACTTGGGCCGCTCGTATGGCACATTCTTAGGAGGCGGCGGAGGCGGCTGATCATCATCTTGATCACTTGCCCTCGAGTTCTTACGATGCATTTGCTGAATCCGCTTCTCCATGCGATCAACGTAACTGCTGAGTTTATCTTCTCGACCACTATTCTGGTACGATACCTCTTGGGACGATTCACCACTCCATGTTTCGTAACCCTCATCCTGCGGTGCAATTCCCGATGAGGTCTTGGGTCGACTTCGATCTTGAGTCCTCTTACTGGGCCGATGGGACAGCATGTCGAAGGATTCTGGCGACCAAGGATCGGCAGGGGTTTCTGGTGAGGGAGGCTGTCCTGCTCTGCCCAGAACGTCGAGTTGCTCCATGACACCATCCATAGCTTCTCTCAATGGAGAGGGTGTCATGCCTCCTGCAGGAGATGGTGGAACAGGTGAGGTTTTACCAGGGGTATAGGGCACGTAGCACCTATCGTCGAAAGAATTTCTGGATCCATGTCTTATTGTTGGTTGAGGTGGTTGTGGTGGTGGCGGCTGTCGATATGAGTTTCCAGAATTTTGCCTTGAAGGTGGCAAGCGATTAAATGAAGAATTAGATCCATGCCGTGAAATGTCAATAGACCTTCGGTGCAAATCACTTGATCCACCCCGCGTCATATGTCTATGAGGAGGCGGCGGTGGTGGAGGCGGAGAGCTTCCTCTATCTTGTCCCCCTCGGTACGGGACCAGCTGGCGATGCAGGGACGGGGCGGGTGATGGACCTCTGGATGCGTGGTTATAACCATGATGCACTGGCGGAGCTGGAGAGGGCCCTCTTGCGCCATAACTATGGGGTGACGCCGGTGATGCACCTCTCGGGTGGTAGCTTTGCACGGGGGCCGGTGATGGAGCTCTTGAGTGATAACTATGCATAGGTGATGGTGATGGGGCTCTTGAATGGTAGTTGTGCATTGGGGGGGCCGGAGATGGGCCTCTTGAGCCATAGTTGGGTGAAGGAGCTGGTGAAGGAGCTCGATGATCGTATGAGCGAGGTGGTGCAGGCGAGGGAGCTCTATGGTCGTATGCTAGAGGTGGTGCAGGTGAAGGGGCTCGATGATCGTACGTACGAGGCGGCGCAGGAGAGTGAGCGCGGCGATCATATGAGCGAGGAGGTGCAGGCGAAGGCCCTCGATGTTGTGGAGGTGCAGGCGATGGGCCTCGTTCAGCTTCATGAGTGCTAGGTGTGAAGGAAGCACTCGAATTCTGTCGTTCCTTGGGCTTCGGAGCTTCCTTGAAAGTCTCTGGCTGCTTCGCACTGGTGTAGTGAGGAGCCTTGGCGTAAGCTTCGAATGGCTTTCGGAATGTTTTCGACTTTGATGGTGCAGTGGGCGGAGGGGCGTTTGGCGTAGGAGCAGGAACAGATTTCGTTGTTGGGCGAAATTGAGAAGGCAGAAGTTCAACAAAGTTGGAAGGGAACGATCCGACTGTTCTTCGATCTCGATACAGTCTGCCCACCCACCAGGAACCATCGCCGGCATTCAAACATTCTATCAGATCTCCCTCGATGAATCCAAGATCTCGCTTTGACTATTGTTATTGGTTAGCATCCCTTACAATTTTCCATCTGACCTTGGAACAAACCTCTCCTCCCCACGAGTACACAGCTCTACACCAACATGGGAACCGTGTTGGTAATGGAGGTGCTGCAGGCGGCATATTGTAGAATAGTAACTCAAGCAGAGACTAAACAGGACCCAAACAGGTGTGTTTGGACTCGAACAATTCGCGACGAAGCGAGGTAATGGTTTATCGAACTGTAGAAACACGCATATCAAACACGGTCGTGTTGAGATATGCCTGCTGAAACTCAAAAACAAGAGGTGAAAGACAGTCCAAAACGATTGTCGCGATGATGGATATGGTGTTGCAGAGGAAGTGAATGGAAAATAAAAATGATTACCACTAATTATGCGGTGTACAACAACATAAGACAGCAAAGCAACTAGCCTTGAGATGACTGCTCTGATGTAACGGAGAGCGCAAGAAGCGTGTTGAAAAGAAACGATGGTTCGAAACTACGCCTGTCAAAAGAGCGGTAGGACATCCGTGGTGCTCGAGCGTCTTCCGTCACAAAGCTGGGAGATGTCCGGGTTACCACAGCAACCCGAGCTCAGATCGGCGGGGCATTGGCTGCTAGGCTGCCCCAAAGAGCTATGACCACTGCAAACAGCCTGGACATGCAAGGGAGAGAGGCCCTGGACTCGACTGAGACAGCAGTAAAAATATTGGACCGAAAGCCCGAGTTTGTTGCTGTTGAGGCTGCTTCCACCCGTATTTCGGGTGAATGACCTGGTTATTGATTCAGATGTTCTTGTAAAAATTCAAATGTACGTTTTATACGGAAACTATAGGCACTGCACAATAGTCATGTCATCCACGACCATCTATGAACACCATGCTTCCATAGCAATAACTCATGAAAGAGGTTTATAGCATACAGTGTTGTAGTGAATCGTTGCTAGCTACCCTATGGTCTAGATCGCAATCGACGTTGCTATGGATGGCAGATATGCATTGGCCATGTTCAAACACTTACTTCCATGGAGCTGGATGTGAGGCTACTAGGTTTGCACTTCTCCATATCGCCTCAGCAGGGGGGCCTGTTGCGTTGCATAACCGTGACGATCCTTCGAGCTTAGAGCAGACAAGGCTATGATGGGAGACGGGGATATCATAACATGAGGGGTCCATTGTTTTGAGGACGGACTTTGCGCATCTACCATGACAATTTTGCAATTCTGTCTGCCCTACGCATATGATAGATATGTGTTCGGTCCATTGTCTTTGTGACGGATATCCGCAACATTAATTATCAATAAATCATGACGTGAACATTACTTTTGATATTTTATCGTGTGACCATGTCTTTGTTCCCCACATGTTCTCTGAGACGCAGCCTTTCCTCGTACAGATATAATTGACATAAACAGTCTCAGTCTTTGAGTGCAACAAGTCATTGAAAGACTCTATACTGACACAGCCTCGTGTGTCGTTCCAGAGTATCTTGTGCCTGGCGACGGTTGTCCCCTCCACTCGGTCTTAACCGGTACCTTACCTTAGTGCATTCAGGACATGTAAGAAAGCGTTGGTCATGATGGGGTCAGACATAAACAAATGCTCAGTGACCAACTTTGAATCATTGACAAGTCGTATCGTAGGTTTCAGTCAAGTAATAGTTTTCTGTCCCTACATAAGAGTCCGGCATAATCAAGCAATCTTGTGCACTAACTAACACTGCCAGGGGTAATGGTAGGGCATGATAAGCTAAAGGGGCAGGGGTATTAGGAGCTCCCCGCTGAGTGTGGCATGGGCAGCCTGCAAGGTCTGGACGGGAGACAGATGAGTCTTGCAAACTTGGCTCTCGGGGGGAGTTAAGAAATGATTTGATCAATAGGCGCTACAGTTTTGCCAAAATTTAGGCGGAGATTGACTAAATATGTATGATTATTTCTGTCTGCTGATCTATAGGGCCAAGCTTTCTGAGGACCTAAAGCCAACCTGGTCTAGATGGGAAACAGAAGAGTCATGAGAGGTAATCGTTGGTATGTAACCTTTACCTTCTCTCTACAAGCGCAATTAGAGCCTCACATTGCGATTAATTGACAAACTTGGAACAAAATTTATTCTTGTTAATCTCCGTGCCAGTGCTGGACCGTTCACCCGAAGCTGGCCTGAGCAGTTGGGAGCTGGAGCTCTTCAAGAACCGAGCCCCAAGTAAACAAAAGTGCCAGGGGCTGGTTATAGCTTTGACATGGTCCGCTTCCCAGACAACCACCCGCCTGCCTATCTCTCTACCTTAACATACGCCCGCACTTTTAATAAACGAAGGCTACAACTCCATCTCGTTGCGCTCGCTTTTACATCCATTCTCAAACCAAATATCACTTTTTTCTGCAGACAGTCTTTGTTCTTTGCGCGCATTGCATTACTCTCATCATCAGCATCACCTTCATCTTTAGGCATCTTCTTTCCTTGTCTCCTCTGCCCAAGCAGAGCGAATCCAAATATCGTCTCAACGTTGCATGACGTCAATCCACAATGGCTGACGAAGGCGTTGCTGAACATTATCAGGTTCTCGAGGAGCTTGGTCGTGAGTCTCTCTATCAATAACATTGCGCCACATCAACTAATCATTCACCCCAGGGGGAAGTTTTGGTGTTGTCTACAAAGGCATCGAGAAAACAACTGGCGAAACCGTCGCTATCAAACATGTAGGTACATAAAGCTTGGTTGCCCGGTCTACCACTCACAAACATCAACAGATCGACCTCGAATCCAACGACGATGATATTCAAGATATCCAGGCCGAAATTGCTGTGCTGAGCACCTGCGCCAGCTCCTACGTTACACAATACAAAGGTTCCTTTTTGCGAGGCACCAAGCTATGGATTGTCATGGAGTACCTAGGCGGCGGATCTTGCTTGGATCTAGTATGTCTCTTGATGAAACCCCACAGGCATTGTATCTCAATCGCTAACCGAGAATAGCTAAAACCCGCCAACTTCAGCGAGACGCACATCGCCATCATCTGCCGTGAACTATTGTTGGGCATTCAGTACCTGCACACCGAGGGCAAAATTCACAGAGACATTAAAGCAGCCAACGTCCTTCTCTCAGAGACCGGCAAAGTCAAACTTGCCGATTTTGGAGTTGCTGCCCAACTGACCAACATCAAGTCGCAGCGGAACACCTTTGTTGGAACCCCATTTTGGATGGCCCCAGAGGTTATCCAACAGGATGGTTACAGTTTCAAGGCTGATATCTGGTCACTGGGTATCACTGCTATGGAAATGGCCAACGGCGAACCCCCACTATGCCATATCCATCCCATGAAGGTTCTCTTCCATATTCCTAAGAATTCAGCCCCTCGCCTGGAAGGCAATTTTAGCAAGGATTTCAAGGATTTCATTGCTCAATGTCTCACCAAGGACTACGACCGTCGACCCACGGCAAAGGATCTCTTACGCCACCGCTTCATCCGCAATGCTGGCAAGGTTGAGGCGCTGCAGGAGCTCATTGCCCGTCGACAGATGTGGGATGCCAATCAGAACAGACAAAAACACCCCATCTACTACCAAGAGACCCTTCAGACAATGACTCCTAAGGACGAGCAACAGGAATGGGTCTTTGATACAGTCAAGTCGGTAGCACCACCTAAGAGGCCGACTGTCAAGCATCACCACAAGGCCTCATCATCGATTTTTGGTGCGGAAGAGGCAATGAAGAAGATGGACCTCAACGATGGACCTCTTGGGGGGACATCTCCTGCTCCCGGCACTGTTCGAAAAACAACAGTCCGACGAACACCATCTCTTGCTCAAAGTTCATCAATGCAGTCCAGCGGCTCTCCGAGAGGTTCCATTGCCCCCAAGAGACCACTCCAGCCAGACATGTCATTTGGCAACTCGGGATCGACTATGCGTCTTTTCCGAAGAGTTCCTTCTGACAGCTCAAGCCAGGGCACTCGACCAGCCTCTCCCGATGATGTGTTTTGCGACGAGAATACTCAGCATATTGCGGCTCCTGTCGAGCCATATGGCAAAGAAGCCGTGCTGGGACGTCGACTGTATAATAAGGCTGTAGAGCCCTCCTTAGCCGAACTGCACGCTCAAACTTCTGCGATGCAGAAGCGAGAAGCCCTAGCGAAGTTGTCAGATGCTTTTGCAGCCTTGGATGCGGTAGACCCGGAAGGTGCTTACCATCTCATGAACAGTATGGTATCCGCTATCTCTCAAGACAACAAGCTCAGCGCGGCTATCCTACGACAGCCCGCCCAGAAGATTCCTGACGACGGCACACCACAGGGTACTGTGATTGTCAAGAACTCCACCCCTGCAGCCAGCCCAGCGAAACTTGTCATGGCCTCCGGTAACCCTCATCTTCGCAGCCACCGTCGCCGTCATGCTGATACACCAACCATGTATGAGAAGAACTTTGACAAGGAGAAGATGGCTATCGAGGGCAGGTATCCTGGACAAGAAGCCAGGTCTGGCATGGAGCACTGCAAGCAGCTGTCTGATGTCCTCTACTCACGCTGGGTAGACGGCCTTCGTATCCGATGGCCCGCCGTCTAATCTCCTGACATACTTATGAATGATGGATGACTTAATTTTGTGGCACGACCTAAATGGTATTGTGCCATTGCATCAGTTCGGTATGATTCATGCGCCAAGTTTCTTGTACTACTCTTTTCGCATTTAGCTCTGCTCTTTCCAGTTTTCCAGCATGGAATTTTTTTTTGCAGAGGATGGTTCATTTGAAGTTGCATTTTCATTAGCATTTGGCGACCCTGGGCTAGTATGATCACGATGTAATGATATCTCGAGGATGATCTCATCGACCCGGGTTATTGTTTATGTTTTTTTGTTTCCTTGTCTCTTTCTCATGTTTTTTGCGAACCGCGCCAGGCGTTTCGAGGCATTGTGTTTAAGAATATGGGTGGCCCGGAGGCAACTCTTGTTTGGTTGTTAGTTGCATTTTTCTTAGTTTCGGATAGGCAAGTATATAGCCAGATGCAGGCACGGCCTACACTTGTGAATCCAATATATTGAGGCTATACGCATGGTTCTCGTGCAAGATTTATTTAATATGATAGTGTAATAAAATAGGTTTCCATAACTCGAGATATAATACAGCCAAGGAGTCCCGATTATTATGAGGTTTCGTCACTGGGTCCAAGAGCTAACTTGATTCTCCAGTTCTTGAACTCGTCGGATAGAATATCACCGTGGCCTGTCTCCTCTACCTTGAATAACTCGATGATTGGTGACTGTGGCTCACGCTTGATTCTCCAAACACCTTCGTCGTTGACGTTCTCCGTGAGCCCTAGCGAAGATATAGGTTAGCCACCCATCCTCTCTCATACGTTCATATACTCACAGTCCAAAAATTCAGCGGCAAAGTTGACGCACATGTCGGCGTTCCATTTGGGATTCGGATAAGCGTTAACAGTCTCGGGAATGCGATGCGTCTCGATATCCTTTACTTCAACCAAAATTCCATCACGTGTACGGAAACCGACAACAATACGTGGCACGCCGAGAAGGAAGGATTGAATCCAGTACTTCATAAGCTTGCGGTTAAAATTCTCCATATCGCCTGCATTGCGAATCTCGGCTGATGTCTTCAGCTCTACCCAGTTGATAGGGGTTCCCTTTTCCTCGGGCTTGGAGTCCCAGACTGTGAAAGGGTAAGTTAACAGAAGAAGAAAGGTGGGATGATATCTTACTAGCATCGACTTCGCCGCCAAGGCAGAGGACTGATTTACCAATACCTGTGCGGACAACGGAACAGTATTGTGCTTTGTTGTCGACGACTTCGTTCTCCCGGTTTTCGATAAACTCCCGTGAGGTTTCTGCCCACGGTGCTGGCAGGGTAGATAAAGTCTCGAATTTGTAACCTATCCCTAGGTGTGAGAAATACAGCGTCAATGTAAGAAATGAAAGAACATACCCCAAAATTGCATGACCTCAAGAGGGGGTCCTCTCCTACGTTTGTTGTTGCCCTCGTTGGATCTAGATGCCACCTTATAGGCATTGTTCTCTTCAATGAAGCTACAGGAATTAGCTAGTCGATACATGATGACAGGCAATATTCTTACATGGAACCCTTGACGGAGGAACTTTGTTAGTGAGTCTGTTCGTTGTTTTATGGGAAGTCTCTGATCAGGGGCATACTTGATAAAGGGTGGCATTCATCTCGAAGCTATACAAGGATAAGTTAGGATGTCGTAAGAATAAGGGCCCTGGGATTGTATGTACCCATCCATATTGTCGAAAGGGGTTGCCATGATCTGTAATCAGACTTTAGCTCTTGATAAACGCTTTAGGTAAAGGATATCAAACCTTTGTCATCATGCCTCTCCAAGTGACAACGTTGGCATCTATTTTTTTGTCAGTTTCCTGCTCGTGAGCAACAATTGCCTTGAGGAGACTGTCGAGGTGGTCATCCCCGGTGTCATCCAGCTTTTGGAAGGTATCAAAGCCTTTGGAGAGGTCCGCTCCAAGCTGTGGTGTGTAGTAATACTTGAGAGAAGAGTCGTCGAGGTGAAACTCATGATTGTCGTCATAGGAGAAGCAGGCAAACTCCTGTAAACAGTGTAAGTATGGGAAGATACTATGAAGGGGTGGATATCGATGAGGCTTCAGTACACGACTAGCATGCACTCATACGCCTTAGATCCTCACCTTTGGTCGTTTGACAGGTTGGCTTGCACCTGCAAAGCGGCCTATGGGTTGAACTGAGAAGTGCGCCGGCATGATCCTCAACTATTGGAGAAGCCTTTTTCACACAATGGAGACGGTCGATGATGCTTAGGTTTCAATTGGCATGTGTGCTGGCGAATGGGCTTCCAGGTTATTGACGAGATGTTACCTGTTGTTGTGAAACAAATATGTAGCTAAACTGCAACTTAATTAGGGGACACTCCCGAGGGATCAAGTACCTGGATTTTAGTGGAGGTGACGGCCACTGTCAATGTCTTGTTGCTTAGCGTCCAAGCTCCAGAGGTCTAGGTTATACTGTCCTCTGCCAAAGACAAATCTCAACGTGTATTGTACTTTGGTTATTCGTAATTGAGATGATTTTAGAGTAAAACTGAAAAGTCAACAAACATTCTGCACACCTCCATCCCATACTTCACGCGGCTTTTGGTCTCGGCGCTTAGACCAGACAAACAACCTTCATCCGTGGCCAACAGTGGGTGTAAGTGCAGCAAGAACATGCAATCAAATAACCATTAATCTTGAGTCCGCGGACAGTGCAAAGTCGCGCTTTGTTACAGAAACATCTCTGATCTCTTCTATAATGGGGAAGCGCCAATTCTCTTCTCTAAGGTATACACACTCAAGAGCCCTGTTTGAACGAACTATTTTCCATCGATTCAAATTTCCCAACGAGAGTTGAGTCCAAAATGCGGGGCCGAAGTGCAAACACCCTGCTAAAAAACAAAGCGAGCATGCACTGAAAGACGCGGCGTGCTTGAACAGTATAGGGCAGTTACACCTTCCAAAAGGCACCTCGCCTGCACTCGTAAACTTCTCCCACTTTTACTTTTACTTCTTCTCCCTCTGTTCCTTTCTTTTATTTCCTTCAGCCTTCTTCCACTTAAAAGGCTTCACTTATATGTGCGCCTCACATCAGAGCTTTCCATCTAGTCAGAAAAGTTGCACGTTTTCACTTTCATGACGGCTCACTCTTCATTCTCACAAGTCACTCACTACCACAGTAGGCGCACCACTCCTGTCATTGGAGCCCCAGCTTACCTCAGTTACTGGATCAGGATCATCCCCCACTGCTTACTCGCACTAGACCCTGGTGAAGACCCTCCTCTATCAACCAACACAGCGACAACCTGCAACCTTTCCAGGGACATCACGTGCGTTGTAGTGGGACTTGATCGACGACATCCCCCCCAGAAACATCAGCCGAACTCCTGTTCGGTAGCCTCGTTCCCATCCGGCGCGCGTGTAAAGTCCCGACTTATACGAAGCGTTGACCGCTGTATTTAGTCGTCGCGGTCTTTGTCGCTGGCTCAATACTGGCGCAACTATATCCTTGAGTCGCGCCATTATCCTGCGACAGCGACATCCACCCTTGTCGCCCTTGGGTCGCCCTCGTGGTTACCATTCTCACTCTCTGTCGTATCATCGTACTCATGGTCAGAACGCGCAGAAGCACATCCACCTCTCGACCATCTACTCCCCAAACATCTACTCCCCGGAACTCCGCAACACCACTGAACCATAAATCTAGAAGGAAAAGAGAACACGAAGACAGTGAAGAAGAGTACTCTAAGAAGCCATCTTCCCGCAAACGGAAGAGGTTGAGCACACCCAAACGCACACTCAGCCATAAAGATAAACAAGGAAGAGGTCCGGGTGGAATTGGCCACAGAAACAAAGAAGGAAAGACCGCGGGTCGAACAGACCAAGATCAGGACAGCGGAGAGGACGAAGAAGGGTTTTGGCAGGTCAAACGTGTTGTGGAAGAACGCCAGGCAATTAAGGACAGCGACAATCTCATAACAGAGTGTCTTGTGGAGTGGAAGCCCAGCCCCGGAGGGAGAGTCTACAAGCCAGAGTGGATTCCTGTATGTTGTGCCGCCATGCTACCAGATAACTAGGAAGTCATGCTAATACATTTTCAGATCGATTTCCTCAACGATCAAGCCAGACAAGATTGGGAGAAAGATAAGAAGAAGCAGGAAAAACAAAAGGGACAAGCTGAATCTAAGCGTCGTGAAGTAAGGAATCAGCGAGGACTACGAGATCTTACACCTGGTGCGAAGTCAGCTCCTCGAGCTAATATCAGTGACATACCACAACTACAGACTTTAAATGCATCAACTCCTACCAGATCTCGATTCAATTCTGTCAAAAAACACGTGCGACCAAAAATCAAATCTAGGGCCATACGGGACACCACGTTATCCGAGGAGCCCATACCGTCTATAGCCTCGGTCTCGTCGCCAGAGCCTGATCTTGTGAGTCCCAGCGAACCTCTGCTACCCAGCGGGAGAGTCGCTGTTTTGTTGCGTAAACCCGACAACTTTGACCCCTCCGAATACCAAAGCGTTAGTGTGCAGAGTAGCTCGCAGAAGGTATCAGATCTTGAGGAGGATGACCTGCGGATTGCATTTGGATCACAGCTGAGCCAAGCCACCATCCCTGATTCTCAAGACCTTTCGGGTCAGTGGGATCACAAAGACCCTGCAAGTCAGTCCGCATTCAGGCCTGATTACGAGCCAGGCAGTCCTAAGAGTCTTAACGATCAACGGCCAGTAACCACGACTCATTCTACCCCTGGCGATAAAGTGGAAGACACTGTGGTTCAGCAACAACCACAACAGCCTGTATACAACCCAAGTTCTTTGAACGTCGAAGGATCTCCAGTCGTTGACCTTTCTGCCGACTTTGATCCGGGGTTTCCAGATCCAGATAACAAGAACAGTTCTTTTGAAGACAACAATTATCACAATATCGAAAGCTGCGCCAGTACCGCTAATCATTCTGACAAAGAAGGACCAGAAGTTGATAGCTCCCAAGACGACCAAGATACTGCAATCAATGGTGTTGGGATTGTAAGTCTTGCACCCCACATAACAAACTTGAGTTCCAACGAGCACAACCACCTGAACACCGAGAGCTCCCAAGAGACACAAGACTCATTTGACAACCAGAGTTTTGAGACAGCCAACTCTCAAAATAGCCTGGCTCATCGGAGTAGCCCAAAACCTGACGCCCAAAAAAGTACCTGGGTAGATCAAAGTTCTGAGGATCTCCTTGGAACTATTGACGACCTCCAATCCCAGACAGTCGACTGTACTAATCAAAAAGCTGGAATCAAACGAGCTGTTGTGAATCGACATCGCTCGCAGGGCGAAGGAGGCAACATCGCTGATTGGTCATTGAGTCCTGCGAAAAGTAATACAAACCTCCAAAGCTGTGACAGCGAGGAACCTGTCCGTGCGCTTAGGACAGATTCTTGTCTGAAATCAATTTCCTCCTCAAGAGAAGTCACACAGTCACAGGAACAGATTTCTTCAAGCGGAGAAATCGATTGCGTTATCCCGGATTCACAGAGCTACTCCAATACATCTGCGCATACTAGCGCATCCAGGGTCTTCGCCGTGTTGTCCCAGGATCAGGTCACCCCTTACGTTTCTCAAACTGTAATTGTCCCAGACTCGGCGACAACTGATTCGGATATACCATCCCGTCAACCAGACCAGCTACATCCTGTCTCGCCGGAGAAAGAGGAGAGACCTGGCAGCTCTGTACCAAGTGATCCAGATTCCCATCATTCTGAAAGAGTGGTGGCTACATCTGCTCGAGGGTTATTGATTTCAAGCAATACATCGAATCCGCCTGTTTATTATACCCAGCCTCAGGTCTCGCACAAGTCGCCTAGCATCCCAAGCTCTTTCTCTTCCAAGCACGGGGTTCTTGATAAAGCTGCACATAGCGTAACTGATCAAACTTCTCAACTACTACTCGTTAGCGAATCCGGCGTGGGTCAGGGAGGAAGGCTCGAAGAATCGCAAGGGAATCAAATAGTGGTGTCCGAGCCCCATTCGAAAGAAGTTGTTCCTAGTCAAGAGGGTGTGTTCGCCAGTGACTTGCAGCCTTTGCCAGCCAAAGCAAACGGTGGCCGTGGCTCAGAGTGGCAACTCAAAAGCCACCCTCAAAAGGGCAGCACATCCGAACCGCCTTCAGAACTTCCCAGCTCTTCTTCAAAGATTCGCGAAATGGAGCGCTCAGCCTCCCAACCGCCAAAGTCAGCAGTTGACGAATTGTTAAGCTACATTGACTTTGGTAAGGATTCATTTCTGAAAAGTGGAGATTCTCCTGGGGAGAATCTAGACGAGACACCATACGATGTACCAAGTGAGGGCCATTCGATGGACAATGCTGACACAGTTGGTCTTGATGTTGTAGTGGGCTCTTCAGAGGGTATTATTCAATCCCAACCAGCGTACTCAGTGGATCCTTGGAAGCCAGAGGCTCTCGGTAACACACCAGAGGCACTGGCCCCTTCTATCTCTCCGGCTTCAATTATGCCTGTCCCAAACACCCACATGTCGGCAGTTGAGAGTATGCAGCAGGCAGTTAACCTGGCCTTTGGTGTCCCAGATGACCTTATTACCCGTTCTGGTCTAAGCCAAGATGTTGATGATAGCATATTGCCTGGAACCATCCCCTCTGCAGCTATTAGCCGGTCTGTCGACCCAGTAGCTTCGGCACATACTTTGGACTTTCCAGGCCAAGACATAATACCTTCTGTGATTGAAAGTTCTGGGCACTCAATCACTATGGGCCAAGTCGCCAATGTACAAGATTCTGATATCTCATCACAATCTTCACAACAAGATGACGGTTTCTTACAGTACTCAATCACACTACCCATGCATGCAAGCCGACGACCCTACTACGGAGAAGTGATAAAAGATCACAAGGCTGAAATCCAGGCCTTCAGTCGATTCTTTACTGGCGAGACGCAGAAAAAGCCTGACGAAGCTCTTATACAAAAGATTAACGACCTGTTCGACAGGCTTTTTGGTATCTGCGACTATCCACAAGATGTCATTGGGAGTGGCCTCGAAACTCAACCCAGCTCTGATATTGCCAGGTATTGCTGCGATGCCAACCCCAAGTTGAGCTTTTTATTCGAACTGATGTCTGCTTTGGGGGATAATGAGAAAGAGATTCTCATTGTGGTTCGCAGCCAGGAACTCATGCGCTTGATCTTCGCCCTTACTGAAGTCGCCAGTATTGAATGTTCAGCGGAGGGCATTAATAAGCGAACCGACTATCCTTCTGCTACAAGAGTCACCCTTGCATTATCGACTGAGGAATTCGATCCCTTCAATTTTGATGTCGTAATTGGATACGATTTTCATTACTCTCGTTCGTCTATTGCCAGACAATTATACTCGAAAACCAGTCGCAAGTCGCCCATTGTCCTACTGCTCGTTACAACTCATTCTATTGAGCATGTCAGTCTCCATCCTCTGGACAACGTATCGGATTTGGAGGCCAAAAATGCAATCCTTGCATGCACTGTTAGTGCAGGACGTTACCTCGAAGACCCCGAAAGGGGTTATGGCGAGCCTCACGAAGTCGCAGAGGTGTTTGCAGGTTACTTGAACGGTATCACCGATATTTTGAACTGGGCGCCTCAAAGCATACCGGATGACGTTCTTGATATTTTTGAGAACCCCATGTCCCAGACTCGAGCACTTTTCTCGATGGATGCGTTACATGGGAACGGTCTCAAACGGAAACATGTAGGTACTGACATGTGTTATGGTTACTCCGATTAATACTGACTATTCGGAAGACTACCGATGATGATGACGCTGATTCCAAGCGAATATGTCTGCCTCTCAGAGATCTACCAGTTGATTTAAACAACCCTCCTGTGCCTCTTGCAGTACGACAGTTACTTGATAGCGTCGCTCCTCGAGAAGGGAAGAGGGAATCCATGATTACCATACCACTAGAAAGCCTCGAATCACTTAGACAGAAGGTAAGTTCATAAGGTCAATACTGCGAATTGTCTAACAGTTATTTTAGTTCGAGGAACACAAGCGGCGCAGTGCATTCTCATGCGAAGTCGAAGTGGAACTCAAGAGTCATATTAACCGGCTTGACACCGAGCTGAAGGATTTTAAGAAAACCTCAAACAAGATTGGGCTGTCCAACCGCACTGCTCTCCAAGAGCGAACCATGTTTGAAAAAGAAAAGAAGAAGATTGAGGCTGCTGCGCAACTCGCCGCAGAGACGGCACAAAGAGAAAGGGCGCAAAAGCAAGAAGAGATACGGGAACTTGAATCTAGGATATCGCGCTTGATGAAGAATCCTGAGTCAGTCCATACTGAACTGAGCGACACTCGACAACAGTTGAAGGTCTCTGAAGACAAGTTGAAGAGCGCACTGAGCGACGTGGAGTTTATGAGAGGCCGTTATCAGGATGCCAGCGCACAGGTCTCAAGGTTGACAAACGAAAACAAGGCGTTGATAAGCCAGAATAAGGATCTAAGCCAGAAAGCATCTGCGAACCTGCTAGCAATTCATGCGCAGAACTCTTCTGGTCAGCTGCAAACACTTCTACAACAAATTGCAAGTCTTCAAGCACAAAACCAACAGAAGGATATGGAATTGGCCACGGCCCACCAGAAGCTAAATAGTTTCGCAAATGGACGGAACACACGAGGAGGCAGCATGCCCCGTAGTCCTCGTGTACCCAGCGGGATGAGCCCACGGCCTGGTCGGTCTGCCTTCACTGGTTCTGCTAGTAGGGGAACAAGTCCCAGCGGACCTGGTGCACAGTTTATGAGCAACCAGGCCCGCAGTGAGAGGTGGAGTCAGCTCCAGTGAGGGAGAGTATTGTTATGAGAAGATGAGAAGTCACCCACCGGAACAGATTTGTTGGGTGAATTTAGCATGATATTGATATCCTTTGTATTTCAGTGCCAACAGGGCAGGCGTATCTTGAGAGTCACTTTATGAACTATGAATGGGTACACTTGTTGAGAACTCAGGGCGTTATTCGAGCTGTGTTTTCCGCGTGAGTGACCAGACATTGACACAAACTAAAGTAGGTATGCATGGTTTGATGCTATATCGAAATATTGAGGCATCGAGACTTGCTAACAACATTAAACCCATTAGGTTACGGTATGATCTGAGGGTCAACTCGGGAAACAAATCACTCAAGTGGATGAACAGGGAATCACGTCAGATATGCGAAAGACTCTCGACGTTTGGGGCGACTAGCAAAGATCAAGGGTCGCCAAGTCACACCTAGGGCTATAACACAATCGATTTGGGATTGCCGACCAAACTCCCCTGTCTACCTCTTGGTTTGAAATTCCCTTCAGTCTCGGCTAACATCCAGTTTACACGGGGCTCAAAACACTGAGACCACGACACCATTTACTTCTCCTCGGGGTACAGCTCCTCCTTGAGAGGCACGCCAAGCTCTTCTCGGAGAGGCTTGAGCTCCTCGAGGTACTGTTCGTACTGACCCTTGTTCTCAACCTTAGACTTAATGCCTGCAAGTTATAAAGTTAGCGATTTGATCGGTGTATTGCCCGTATATAGTTGCGAGTAAAGAATGGCGTTATCCAAGAGAGATCTGTGTCGCGGTGTATTGGTGAGATGAGTCAAAAGGGAGTTCCTGGGCATGGCCAGACGATCGGTCGAGTGGATGGCAATATGATGTTAATCTGACAAAAATCGTACCTTCGAAGATGCGGACGGCAGTGCCGAAGTCGTTAACCCTTCGGGCGGCCTTGAGAGCGGCAGCGATCACCGAGGGGGAAGGGACAAGATCGTAAGCGAAGGCGTTGTTAAGGTTGCGCTGTGGTTTGGTGATAAGCCAAAAAGTCATACGACATTTTCGGGAGCCAGCCGGGAAGCAGCGAGCTCTACCCCGTGGGGCAGACATACCTGAAGCTCGAAAACGTCCTGAACACCATCAAACTCCTTCTCGAATCTGTGCAAATTTGGGATTTAGCAATTGAGTGCTGCAAAGAGCCCGCGCGACTGTATTGGAAGATATTCAGAGGGGACCGCGTTGGGGAGAGCTCTGGGCGGCTTTTGCGGCATCTTTTTTCCCACAGCAACCATGCAAATAGTCAAAGTACCGATCAATTCGCGAGTAAATCGCAGTCCCCCCAAAATTGATATTCCAAACAGTCGGCAGGCCATTGAGTTTCGGAGATAGTCCTACCTGGCGGAGAACTCCTCAAAGGTCTCCTCAGCGTGCTCGCTTCGTCGGGGCATCGAGGTGGTGAAGTGGGCAACGGCCGAGCGGGCCACAAGGGGCTGGACGGCAGGTCGGATAGGAGCAGCGCGGACGCTGCGAGCGACACGGATGAAGGCGGACATGTTGGGCGGAGGAGGTGTTTAGACAGTGGTGGTGTCTTGTCTTGTTGTCGGGAGACGAAGTCGTGGATTGGTAGAGGTAGTGGGCTGGCTTTTTCCGGGCTCGGGTGATGACTGCAGAGTTGTTTGGGCGAGAGGATGGGCTGAGGATTGATGACTAACACAAGGCTATGCCTGATCGCGTAGTAGTGGAGCAGAGTGCGAATTGTGTGGTGAGTTGGAGATATCGTGAATTATTGTATGGAGAGGACAGTGTTGGTACTGTGCTTTGACGAGCTTACTTCCAGTTCACTTCCATTCGTCATTTTCGATAGGGCCCAGTAGAGCAAGCATCCAATTGAGTATTATAGATTTGACGGATGGGAGCTGATACACCACAGCTTTATGTCAAAACCTGAGCAGCATATGTATGCTATTCTTCCAACAGAGTTTTATCGGGTTTGGCAATCAATCAACACTGCCAGCAAGGCTAGATATATTGGATCGTGAACTCAAATCTAGCAGCAACCGACCAATCGTTGCGCTGGTATTGAAATTATTACGCACCCACTTTGACTGCAGAACAGCCACACCATGACACAAGAGTACAGCCACACTGCCAAACTGCCACATCTGGTTATCGACTGTGATGCAATCGAACGAGAGAGATTGAGGAAGTAATTAAGCGAAAGCTTGATTAACGAGTATTAGCCTGTTTTTAAAAGAACCTTGCCAAAGAGATTGGAGATTGCTTCAGTGGTTAGTTGTCAATCGAATCGGTTTCGATATGGGGTAATTACCGATATTTATGTATGGAGCCTTGGCTCGGAACTTGAAATGATGGAGGCTCTTCGGGATATAACAACTGTCCGACATGGAATTTCTTCATCTACGCCGTACTCTCTAGGAAAATGTCAACGTAAATTATCAACGGTCATTTTCGAATTGTACTAATAGCTAGGAGCTGAATTGGAGTTTGAGTCTTTATCCCGTATATCCCATAAACTTCAAACTATGAAGGCACATATATTTAATGTGTTTTATAACATAAAGGTACTCCTCATAGAACAATATTAATGGCATTCAACATCTGATGGTAAGTGCTTTCTGGCACTCCCTCGTTTCTAAATACAACACTGATGAATTAAAGTGTTAGCTACCTCTGAGATTATTCTGTCATGGTACAAAGTACGGATATTAAATGACGATTGTCTAACAAGCCTTGGACCTGAAGTTGGGAGAGCCAATGGAAGGAAGGTGGGAGCCACCTCCCGGTCATGACCGCGGCCTTGGCGTCTAGTAAGCCTCGGGACACGAGCACAGGCACAGGCACAGGCACAGGCACAACAGAGTAAGACAAGACAAGACAGTAGGTACTAGTAAGCAACGGTCAGGTACAGGCAAGCCTCAGGGACCATAACTTGCGAAATAGAGGCATATTTACACTGTCATGTCGTTATGAGCATTTCTGCATAATCACGTGCCCTTTTTGAATCAGTATCATTCTATTGGTGTATCCAACGAATTCGGTTTAATCACATGCAATGTCAGATGCCTCATCTCGGGCATGCATACGTTGAGTGGTTCTCCTGCGAGCGCGTGTCATGGTTTCCCAAAAGAAAACAGTAAAGCTCCAGCACCGCATGAGCCGGGCCAATTCAATTCTTAGTACTCCGGGGGTCCTGCCTTGTTCTGCCTATGGAATAGTAATTAACATACAGCGCATGGAGATTGGCAGATTAGGCCAAGTCAAAGATGTGCTAGTGGCACGGTTCATCTCAATGGAAGGAAAGCCCGGTGCAAGGTGCCACTTTCCACTCCAGCTCCATCTGCTACACCCGCCGCGGGCACCGGAGATCCAGTGGGAGGGCCCCAAGTGCATGTCAAGGAAGGTAGCGGTGGGTTGAAATTTCCCCTTTTTGATGCGCCGCGTCCACGTCCGCTGTCCTCTCCCTCACCTCAATTAAAACTCTACTCTCCTTCTCCCCTTTTAACTCCTTTTTAATTCTACGCATTCCCACGACCGCCTTTTCTCTGGCTTCTTTTTTAAACCTTCTCATCTCTCCGGAGAACTCTTCTTCTTGTCATTCCTTGTCAGTCCTTACTTGGGTTTCATTCCTCGCCTGTCCTCCCGCCGCCGCCGGCTCTGTCGCGTCTTCGAGAAACAGCCACGTCGAATACCTAACTCGACTACTTTTTCCAACCTTGCCTACCTAATAAAGGGTCTCGCTGTGTCCAATTGTGTCGCTTTCAACGAACAATTCGCCCATCATGTCTGCCTCTCCCGCTACCTTTTACGAGCAGCTGCCGCTGCCTACCATCGACCGCCCCTTTGGTATTCATTTGTGGCCCATCTTTGACAAGGCTTTCACCGCTGTCGTCGGCTACTCTGCCAATGACTTCAAGTTTGTGCCTTTCGAGACTCCCATGTCTACCATGAAGTCGACATCCATCTTCATCGTCATCTACTACTGCATCATCTTCGGTGGTCGCGAATGGATGCGCAACCGCGAGCCTTTCAAGCTCAAGGGTCTCTTCCTCGTCCACAACCTCTACCTGACTCTGATCAGTGGTTCTCTCCTGGCTCTCTTCATTGAGCAGCTCCTTCCTACCGTTGTTCGCGGCGGTATCTTCCATGCCATTTGTGACTCTGAGGGTGGCTGGACCCAGCCCCTTGTCGTTCTGTACTACGTGAGTTGACAGCAAAACTCCCCAATACAAACCCAGCTAACAATTGTAATAGCTCAACTACCTTACCAAGTACCTCGAGCTCCTTGACACCGTCTTCCTCTTCCTCAAGAAGAAGCCCTTGACCTTCCTCCACTGCTACCACCATGGTGCTACCGCCTTCCTCTGCTACACTCAGCTCATCGGTTCCACCTCCGTCTCTTGGGTTCCTATCGTCCTGAACCTCCTCGTTCACGTCGTTATGTACTGGTACTACTTCCAGAGCGCTCGTGGTGTCCGTGTTTGGTGGAAGGAGTGGGTCACTCGTCTCCAGATCATCCAGTTCGTCATTGATCTCGGATTCATCTACTTCGCCTCTTACACCTACTTCACCTCAACCTACTTCCCCTGGATGCCCAATGCTGGCAAGTGCTCTGGTGAGGAGTTCGCTGCTTTCTCCGGTATCATCACCATCAGCTCCTACCTTGTCCTCTTCATTTCCTTCTACTTTGCTACCTACAAGAAGCAAGGCAAGGCCCCCAGCAGCCGACAGAGCCTCCGACGCATGTCCCAGGCTCCTCTTCCCGACCCTCATCTGGTTCAGACCACCCCTGTCAAGAAGTCCAACGGTGCTACCGCTACTGGTTCCAAGACCAGCGGCGCTACCACCCGATCTCGCAAGGCTTAAATGGCTGGTTACAACTATGTCGAATCAGGATAAAGATTACTCGGATGAGTAACTTGACCTTTCGACAGGCTGGCCTTGTAACGACTGCATAATGTTGCGCGAGCATTTTAAGCCATCGTCGCGTTGGAGTTGGATCCGGATTGATCTCAGCGGCTTCAATACGTATATAAAAGCAGTTGGAGATTTCGAATTTTCCCAAAAGGGTTTCGGCTTAGTTGGTTCAAAGTCGGGATCTGCTATGAATAATAGTCTTTATGTGGGCAGCGATAATGACGGAGGGTGTTGACGATGCTTCTCACGGGTTTGTGTTTACTAGGCGAACATGGGGCATTTTGAAGGACGGGCATGGTTATTGGGACACAAGTCTCGGCCGCCTCGGTGCGGCCCCAGGCTACGACGATCTATCTAGAACCCTTGTAATCAATCTTCGCAGCTATGTATGATAGAATTATAGATTCTCTCTAGATTGTTAAATCTGAGAGATGAATGAGCCAATTACTGTATCACTTGCATGTCTTTCCACCGATGTTTCATCTGCTTTGTGTCTAGTTTGACTTTATGCCGTTTATCACTCACTTGGTTGTATCATTGCAGTTCATAACAGGTGGACGCTCATGATGCTACGCCCCATGATGTAGAGGTTGAATCTGGACTGTCTGTTATATACTAGAGTTCCTACTGTGGCTCTATCGCAGCTCAAACCATTGTGTTTGAGACTGCTGGCTTTCAAGTTCGGCGTCAACGTGTAAATCTACCACCAATGCTGACCCTACAAATGCGTAGGTTCCATTCGGGGTTGGCCTCAGAACCACCGGCTCTTTGTAGCCTGCTAAAAGACAGATGCGATCTCCCTCGGCCGGTTCATAATCAGCTGCGCCCAAG
The DNA here is from genome assembly GCA_013396295.1 of Fusarium heterosporum. Classification (NCBI taxonomy): domain Eukaryota; kingdom Fungi; phylum Ascomycota; class Sordariomycetes; order Hypocreales; family Nectriaceae; genus Fusarium; species Fusarium heterosporum. The sequence goes on along the minus strand of JAAGWQ010000222.1, from coordinate 87,563 downwards.
TATCCCAGACTCGTCTCGAAAAAGACATTCTGATATAGTCTAGGCATGATGTCTAACACAGCTGCTCTACGTCTCTCTATATCCCAGGAGCTAAGTTCCGCGATAACGTCTGATTGAATCCCAAATTTTGTTAAATCTGTAGCCGGGAAGGCCATCCCGAGGATGTTTTCATCCCAATCGTGACTCCAGGTTTTCTGGATTGTTCGGGACTCGGTCATGTTGAAATACGTTATCAGCATGGCAAGGCTCATGGCGCTATCGACTAAGTCCTGTGAGATAGTCTTGGATAGATTATGGGATAGTAACTTGATGATGGCTTGGGCTGCTGGAACTCCTGATGTATACCACGAGTTACGTCTTGTGAAAGAACTGGCCAAAGACATGAATGATGCCAAAATTGCAGGGTCTGAACCACCCTGATGGCTAGTTCTTAAAGTAATAGTGCCCATGTCAACTCCCCAACAGAAGAGGCTTTGAGTTTCCTCCACGACATAAGGGTAGATATCAATGTCTTCTGGTGATGTAGACGGGATAGCTTCGGTGATCGAGCGGAAATCGCTGGCCTTGTAACACCAAGGCGTGATCACTTCGTAATTATGTGTATAGTCGGGCACCCAGCTTGGTAGGTCAGACTGGGTAGTCTTCCTTATTCCTGCCAGGGTCAAAAACGCAAGAGGGTTGTGGACGTGCATTGTCCGTTGATTGCGTGCTGCCTTTAACCAGCTGGCGACATATCTGGTGTAGACATGGGAAGCTGTGTTCTCAGAGCTGTAGTCAGGGGTCATCGGGATACCAGAAACTCCAAGAAGGCCGTATATGTAATCTCGATCATCAGTGGCTTTCAAGTTCCCTGCAAAAGTAGATACGGCCCATCCCTTGAATCCGTCTGGGTCGGGTATCTTGGTGCGTGCCTGCGCCTGGATCAACCATGAAAGCTTCCCCCACGAACGCGGATTACTGAGGATACTCCAGGCTGTGTCCGGGAGGAAGTCTGGCTTTCTCCCCCCTTGCACATCCATGGTGATGGATCCAATGCTTTGAGGAAGATCACGAAGCATGGCCCAGGGTAGATTGGCTCCTCCTGGGTTAGTGAAGACGAGCTGATTTGCAATAACAACTTCTTGAAATATCCATACTCGCTGCCAATATTCATGTTGAAGGAAATCAGCCACGGCAGACCAAGGGTCGTTCAAGTGGTTGTTGGGTAGGTCAGGTCCTCGGCCAACGCAGAGTTCAGGGTGATGCCGTAACCGTTCGAGATCGAATTCTGTCTTGAATGGTACATTCTTACCCGGCGTGTATTGGCATACATCGTTTGAAAGGGTCTTTATTGTCTTGAAAGCGAGTGAGTAGTCCTTAGGGCCAGTCCAAGCAAATGTGGTATGAGCGAGTTGAAAGATACGACGCATGAGTCGAACTTGCTCTGATCTTTCATCAAGGTCATTCTGGTTGATGCAAATTGCATCAGCCCATAGATATCGAATCCACGGTTGCTTACGAAAGGGCTCATCACTTAGTATGCAGAGGAAGGCTGAGGCTAGGTTGTCTGGAATTCTGACAGTAGTGTCGTTGATGGTGACCTCGCCATAGTTTTTGGGATCGCCCCAGAGATATGACAACGCTGCGTATTTAGGCTTATCATTGAGTGATACAGTGACGAGCTCAAATTCAGATGAAGCATCATGTGGGAGTTTGAGGAGACGGATCTCTGAAGAGCTGGGGTTGAGAGGTTTGTAAAGAAGCGAGGAAGATGCTTGACTTATTGAGCGTTTCGGGTGATATCGCCAGGTGTTTAGTGCGCCGAAGGGTCTTGGAAGGCGACGCATCATCAAGGGAGAGTAAAACGGGTTGCACTCATAAAAACATAAAAATATGAGAACAATTGTTCACTGATGCACAAACATCGCTTGTTGGATACACATATGTCTTGACTTTAGAGGTGACTGTGGCTAAGTATGCCTTGAGATAAGCCTTGAGGGTGAGTCTTCCTTCAGGCAGAGCCTTGAGCAGAGCATCTATCGACATGCTAAATCGAACCATATCTAGTCACTGATGCAAGTATGATTTGAATACTGCGACCAAATGAATAGAGTGAGGACATTGTATTCTTGGGGCGATGGAAGTGTTTGTTGATTGTGAATAAAGAAAGGCTTCCTAGCATCGCAAGTCCCTTAGCCGAGCTTGGACATCAACGGTTTCAATAGATGAAACACTGCCAATTGACGTCATATCCAGCCAGGGTTCATCTATTCTGAGAAAAAGGAAGCGAGTGGAAACGACTGTTCCATTGATTAATTAATCATGGCTCACGTTGGTTTGCCAAGTCCAGGATATGGATGTGTGTTTGTAGAATCCTTTGTTTGCTATAAGAGGAACCCATTGGCTGCACATACGCGAAAGGAACTCTATGATCGTCACAGAGGAAGGGACACGCTCAAGCGTTTAATCTGAACCTTATTATTATGAAGGATCTTGTCCCCAGTTGATAACACAGTTGATAACATTACATCGCATCACGTAGTCAGGAACGAGTTGAAGCGTCCGTTACGTGACCTGAATCAATTCCACGGCCCGAAGCCGACTTGACTTCGAGCTGCCTAGACTTTGACTTTGAACAGAACAGAACACGCAATCCTTCTAACTTTAAAACTCCCATTTTTCCAGTCCCCCTTACGAAGGTCGGTCGCCTAGCTTTGATGTCGGGATTTGGTTGAGATTTGAAGGAGGAAGAACCAGCAGTTGGGGAAGCTGCTGTGAGAGTGATATACGTGTTCATGGTTTAAGTTCAATCATATGGTGCGATTTCTATTAGATTGAGAAATAAGAGTTTCTAGCCTGCCTGGGAGAGGTCAATATCACAGTTAAGAACATGGACGATTAAGGAAGACTTGGGCGTTTATTTAAAGTCAAGAAAAAAATTATAAATGAAGGATCTTGTCCTCATTTAGTTTCTCCTAAAAGAAAGAAGCGCTTACACCTGTGACACGTAACTATACTATCTTCCAGTAGAGCATAGTAGATCAAGCCCCTTTTTTGTGTGTTTTAAATTTCACCAGTTAACTGACTGCAGATCAAAGGGGGCATCAGCATCCAATTTTTATGTTTGCTAGTTTGTGATACGCAGGACAAGTTTGAGGTACAAGACATGTCTTTTTGTTTCATTCCTGGTAGCCAAGACTTTTTGTTCTTCCCAATCCCCTGTTGATCTGCGTAGCAAGAAGGTGTCAAGAGACTTAGCCAGCCGTCTAGGCTGAGGGTCTAAAAGGGATTGGACGACGGCGTCTGAGTTCTTTCTATCTCCGTATCCAAAGTGGCCCATTTCTTATGGCACCGTCAGGCATGTCTTTCGCCTCGGGACAAGGAGGTTTTAGTCCACTGCATTATCAAAGCGCAAAGACCGCGCGCGCTTGGAGCAGAGAAATGCTGTCAACCTCTAGAAGAACAGAGGAATGCGGGCTGGCGGGGTAGGGCTGTATGTCGTTTGGTGAAAACGCTTGTCCCCTGAAACATCAGAAGCTTGACAGCCATTGGAATTTATAGAAGCATATGCGATGCAGCAGAAGGATATTCCATTCTTACCCGTTTACATGGTCTATTTGTTTGTCTGATCTTTGTTCCTTCCAGGTCGGATATAGACACCAACACCAATTGGCACGTGCTTTCTCGCTTCGGAAAGGCCAACTACTGTACGTAAAGGCAGGTCCCCTGGGCCTGGTGATAATCGCAACCCAACCTAGGCACCCACCCCTGTAATTGTTCAGTTCCCCAGGATTGAATTGGTCCGAATTGAGTTGAGGATCGATCCTCTAATAAAGATCCCCTCATTCACTTCTCTCTCTCTCGCCTCTCGCCTTTTGCCGCTCACCTCACCAAGAGTAAAAAGAGCCTTGGGTTAGGTCTCAGTCTGGCCTTTCATTGCTCTTCTGTTTTCTTCTTTTGCTTCGTTTCCTCGGCCTCCTCTTTACTCTCATTTTTTTCTTTTCCGTATATCAACGATATTCCTTCTTTTTAAACCTCGCTCTAAAGCTTCCCTGTCCTTACCCACTCCATCCATTTGACCACGACTACATAACGCCAAGATGCGAAACCCCTTCCGACGTCGGAACAAGAAGGACAAGGCTGGTAGCAGCGGCCAGAGCTCAGACTTCGTCGTCCCTATAGAGTTTCGCCCTGCTGGTGCCGGAAGTCCGCCGTTATACCCTCCTACTCATAAATCTACCTATCTGCTTGCCCACCTACCACCAAAGGTCCTCGAGCGCATCTTCGCTTTCGTTTGTCCACATGCCCTTGACGAGAGCTACGATACTTGCGAGGGTAGCGCAAGCACAAGCGACAGCGTTTGCATGCTATGCGACCTGCGCGATCTAGGCCATTGTGTTCAGGTTTGTCGCGCATGGCGGCCCAGCGCAGCCAAGGTCTTGTAAGTCTTGTCATTGGGTTCCCGTGTCATTCTGTAGCTGACTCTTCTTCTCTAGATATCATAGCGTCCGTATCGATCCAGTCCACTACTGCCGTCTCGAAGAATGGCTCGCCGACAAACGCAAAAAGACCTCGCGCTTCGATCGAAATGGTATTCCCGAGGATCCTGCCCAGGCCCGTCTACGTCTCCTCCGGCGCACCGTTCGCGATGACCCGACACGCATTGGAAAGTCTGTTCAGTATCTGAAGCTCCCATACATGTTGCGCGAGTCTTCTCAGGTCGAGCTTGCCCAGACCATCGCCGTCCTCCCAAACTTGAAATACGTCGACCTACCAGAAGGCATGTTCTGCGACGATCCCCATTACGCGACTCTCCGTCTCGAAGTCCAAGCACGATGCCCGAATCTACGGAAGATGACTTATGTTGGTGGGTCTGAGCGTAGCTTGGCCATGTTGGCTACGGGACAGGTGTGGCCAAACATTGAGGTGTTGGAATTAAACGACCTCAATGTCGACCCTATGACTATTCGAGCTGTGCTTGGCTGTCTCACCAATCTGCAGGCGCTTAAGGTGTCTAATACACCTGGCCTCTCAGATGAAGTCCTGTCATCATCAGACGGTTTACCTACACTGCCACCTATGAAGGAGCTTGTACTCAAGGATACACCCGCAGTGACATTAAAGGGTCTGGTTGAGTATCTGGCATGGCAGGAGACACAACAAGCTCTGACTGTCCTGACACTCAAAGATACTGGTGTTCATCCGTCAAGTTTGCAAGAGATCTTTACCATGGCATCGTCCCTCAAGACGTTTGCTATCCAGTCAAACGTCTCTGAACAATTCCCCAGCTCAGCCAACTCCCGTCCATTGTCATCACGGTCACTCGAAACTTTGAGGTTTGAAATTTCCGCATCTTCATCTGGTGCCTTCTCAAGTGTGACTATGGGTTATTATTCTTACCTTGCCTCGTCCATTCTCGGCGGTGGTTTCCCCAAACTAAGGCAGCTTTATGTTCATGATGAAAGCTTCCCAGATCAACTTCAGGGGCTCCCACCTCCAAACGCAGCATTCGCTGGAGGACATGTACGGTCTGGATCCAACACATCTACCAGATCGTCCCCCGGATTTGGTTTTCCAGCGCCAACGAGCCTCTCACCACAATCGGCAAAGTCTCCTCCATTCGCACCCAGAAGACCGGTGTCAAACATTCAACCGGCTAGCAAACGTTTCAGCTCTAACAACCCATTTGCTCCTCGTAATACAGCCGCATCAGCTCCTACGCATACTCTCGAGGTTTTTACAAAGAGTGACGAGTTTGGCAAGTGGAACTTTGTGTCTGTTGATCCATTGATTAGATCCGCCGCGGCACCGTCTCGACGGCCGGTGAGCAGCTACGGGCTGGCGGCCGATGTCACGGGGCCTGGGTGGGATCGAGGGGATGCGCGACGCAGTGTTATGGTGGGCAACGGTACTGGTGTGTTTTTGGCTGTGCCTGGCCAGGGTGGTGATGACGATACATTTAATGGTAGTTCTGACTCATGGCGACCTCAAAGCAGTGGGGGATCACCTCGACGCAGTAGGGAACTATGGTGATAATGGATATACCGTTGAGTCAGGTCCGCGATGCACCTCTCACACATTATATTCTATTTGCACTTCAAGCCTGTTGACAGGATTTGATACGACGATTAAGATGGAGGTTATGAGGTTACAGTGGATGATAGGGCGGTTAGAATGATTTATTCGTGGGATTGGTCGTTATGCAAAATACCCCAGCAGTTGTACAGAGGAGGAAGTTGCTTGCGTCGCTGGCAGATTGAGGCAAACCTAGGTTGACTGAAGGATCTATGTTTCTCTATTTGTAGAACAATAGACTTTTGCAAAGAGCAATCAACCAATACACAGCACGCCAGTGATTTTCGCTGATAAGGTTTTGGTGATAGGCATACAGGGTTCGACCATGGACGACAATCCATTCCTATATAAAGTCTGATAGGATTCGATATCTCATCCTTGGGCTGTTTTCAGAAGCATGCACATTGCCACGTCCCTGCTTGAAGGGTCCTTTTACATCATGTCACCTTGTACACAAATCCTAAGGGTGCAAGAGACAGATACTGTGCAAAGTCACCCAGCAGTGCATTACTCCTCATGTCAGAGGCAATTGCATCACTGACACGTTATGGCGGATTCAGGATTCTGTGACGTTTTGTGGTCGATTAACTTGTAACCGGCTACGTCGATCGTTCAGTCTCAGGTTTCATAAACTGCTTGCAGGTTTATGACGTTATTATGCATGGTGAAGTGTGTGTACGTACCCTTGTCGGGTTCATAGCTCAGTACCCTACCCTAGATATGTAAGAAATCTGGGATTTAATAGTAACGATGAGGTAAATGAATTGTACGTGCTTCTATATTGCTTTTTGAAACATAATATGCTTGGATGTGTTCTTGCCAAGTCATCGGGTGTGCTCATAGCCGAGGGAAATGCTCGTTGTTGAAACATCACAACTCCATATTGTGTCAGTGAAGTTATGTGCGCCTTGGCGATTGTGACCGGTCAGCACTCGTCATCCTTCGTTAAACATAGGAAGACAATCCCAATACTCGAGGCAGATCATGACTATGTGTCGAATTAGGTGTATGATAAGGGCATAGAAGTATTGCTATCGCGATTGACTTGTATTTAAATATATATTTGTTTATTTTACACGACATGTAGTTGTAATGGTAAATCCAAGGGTCTGAGTAAAGACAGAAGAGGTCGTATGTCTTTATAAAATTAGAGAACAGCATGAGCGGAAAGGAAAAGCAATGTGTTCTCTATTGGGAATTACATCCTTGAACGTGTTAATGTGAGTTGTAACTCCGAAACTTACTGTCCTGTCCTTGAATACACTGACTGGATATAATTATGAGTGTTCACAGACATGGTCGACTAGACACTGTATAGAGCTTTGTGACTGAATCTAGGCAGAACTTAGCTACAGTTCATCACAGATGAAGTAATCGTTATTGTCCTCCCTGTAAGTTTCAATTTTCTATCCATGGATGTTAAAAGGGTAACCCTAGTTTGACATGCGGCTCTTGACGACAGCAAGTGGAGTTGTTTTACCCGTGCTAATGCCTGTCTTTTCGTATTCACCAAGCTGGACTTTTTTTTCTTCAACGCACAAGACACAGACGAGAATAGAAACGTATCCTAAAATTGTTGAAAAACTGGAGTCAAGCAAAAATAATCCGCGGTAAGGTGGTTTAGTTTTGGGGGCCCTCGTGTTTTCTTTTTCGAATTCTCTTTGCCCGGACATGGACTCGTCTGTTAGTTCTATTATTGGGCTCTCGCCAAGTCTCATTGGGCATTATCTACCATCCACATGTCATGACATACATTTCCACAACTCAGCCTCAGCTTAGCAAATCAGAAGGACTATTTGCATCTCATTGCAGTCACAGTATATCATCAGACATAAAAGTACTTTGGTCTTTAGATAAGTCGGCTATGGTAGTTCCGCGTCTCGGCCGTCCCTAGACCAAGCCCTCCCGTTCCCCCACGGGGCGCAGTGTCCGGAAACGCCAACATCCTCCAAATCCCCTACCGGATGCGTGTCAGTCATTGCCTCGTCCTTACGTACCTACACAGTAAGGTTGTTTCTTGTTCGAGGTATTGGTTTGGTACATGATCGCGAGGTCAACCTGGGCTTGTCTTGTCCTTATGTGAGGGATGTTATCGGCGTGGGGCTGGCGCGCCATGAAACAAACTCCAAGAATGCACAAGCAAAGGGTGAAACTACACAAGAAACAGATTTGCGGGTAGATATGAGACAGTGTTACCAGTAGAATGCAATAGTTGGGGTTGCGACAAGGGCACACGCGACAGGGCAGGACGCTTGGTATTTCGTTAGTGTTAGAGAGGGAGGAATATCGATATTGAAGTGTCGAATCTGCACTTTCCAACATAGAGAAGCTGGAACGTGGATGAGATATTTTTTTCGATTATTAGGTTTTGTCGATCTTGCATACTATTTGCCGGTTTGACACAAGACCAAAGTACTATCAACTCTATCCGGATGGGAGAGGAGAGCGGGCTGATGACAACAGAGTTTGGGTTGCTTGTCAGCTCCCCAAGACCCCAAGGGAGCAGATGTCAATATTGTAGTCATAAGACCCATTTACATCTTCAGCGCGGCTGTGTGGAGCTGTACTCACAGTACATGGCTACACTTTGCAAAGTCCACATGCAGAGTCTAGTAGATGGCCACATTTAAGTTTACTATGTGGTTCTAAAAAAGAATGGCTGGCTGCTTAGAGCAGACCCAAATTTAGAGTCTGGACGGGTAAGCAGATGACGCTAACCTTTGTCAAGTCAAGTTAGATCTTCTCGCTGCAGAACGTGGCTGGTAGCATCCACCGTGACGTTGCAAGAGCTGGACTGGAGATGTGGCTGCTGATGTGAGTGTGGCGCTCGCTAATCATGTGGAGTGGACCTGGGGAAAGCTCTCCTTCGCTTCTGCAGGGCCAAAACCGTTCATGTCGTCATTTCACATCCTGAGCTAATCCACGCCCGTCACAAAAAATCTCCAACCAAAGACTCTTAAAAACTAAGGGTTCACATATCTCGGGCAAATCATGTTAGTCGATAGTTTCACTTTGCTATTGACATGCCAGGGACTATCGGTAGTGAAATTGACTATAGCGAATGGGACTACTTTTGGGTGATCTGGACTAAACTTCGCCACTGAGACATTCCATTCAAAATGCCTTGCTCGAGAATGTACGCTTTCATCATTCTGTTATCACAACTTTAGCGATTAGACTGGCGAGATAGACTTCGAAAGGCGAGCCCCTTGGCAGCTCAAAGCCGCGCTCGTTCAAGTGATAGTCAGATATGGTGTGATATGAGATACGAGGCTGTTGAGCGGAGTCCATCTCCATCTCATCTCGGACGGACATGTCATTGTTGGACACTATCGCATCCGGCAGAACCAGCACGATTCCGTCCATGTAGCCAACCCCAGACATGTCACTCACTGTGTTCACGATTTACAGTCCGAAATCTACAGGGCCTTATCACAAAGCGACATGGTCAAATGCAGAAAAGCCGCTGTCAGGTGCAGAATTTGATACAGGAACAAGATTCTCCGTGTCCATCTTCATCTACAGGCATCAGCACCAGACCAACCTGCGACAGCGAAACTGACGTATCAGCGTCGAGATGTTGGACCCTGGGACTGGGCCCTGGCCCTCTTGGCGTGTTTGCCGAGCAACCTGAGACTCAGAGGGCAAGGGGTTCTGGAAATCGAGGGGTTCGAGACCTGAGGGTTGAATTTTGAACGCTGCAAAGGGTGAGGCGCAAACGGATAAAAGAAGAACGGCTGCTTCTTGTAAATTCCCATGTCAAATGGGAATAGCAAGGGACTTTAGAGTTGGAGGAAGTTCTGATGATTGGGGGATCGGGATCAGGAGTAGGATTAGGATTGGGATTAGGATCAGGATCACCTGCATCAAATGAGCTGAAGGAAGAGGCGCACACTGTTGGAGGATTATCTAAGAACTCAGCCGACAAGGAAATATGTCCGAGCTGAATTGAGATAGAGTGGTTTTTCTCTATCAGGTGCGCGACTCATACAGTTTCTCGCCGGAGAAAAAAAGACGGTAGTGGTTCATCACGAACGAACCCGAAGCCAAAATGTCAAATGTCGGTCTGGCGATACAAAAATCGAGGATGGAAAGTGGGTGTATGGAAGTACTCGGGAAGTGGAAGACTGTGTGATGTGATTGGTCGAGATGTATCCAACCCAAAGCGGATCAGCGATGTTAGCGGGACCATTTAGAGGAGGAGGACTCGCTGTCAGTTGAAGATGGGCGCTTCATGAGGGGACGAGGCTCGCCCAATCTTGTTTGCGTGTTGTAAGTTTCTATGTTGCGACTAATACTGATGAAACAGTCTTTAGAGTTGACTTTTAAAGATATGCCTCAATCTTTTCTTGTTGCCAGTTAGTCCTTGACTGTGTGTGTGTGTTTATGTGTATGTATGTGCCTGCATATTGCACCACAGCCTGCACGGCACTACAAGATCCGCTTGCTGAGTTGGCCAAAGTTGGTGCAGGACGGGAAAAGTCTATGCCATCAACAGGTTGGCGCCCTACACTTGGAGTTAGGTACAAGACCCTTTCATTGTACTCTCCTCTTCCTGCTACACTGTCTTGCTGTAAGTGAGTTGTCTTTGTCTGTGGGTGTGGAGCTTTCAGTTGTGGTTTGATTTTGACGCTGGGTTGGGTTGAATGGTGAGATGTGATACGCGAGAATGAGGTCGCAGAGCCAGAGACCAGTAGTCCCAGCTGAACAACACCAAGGTCTGGTCAGTCACCATCACCATCACCATCACCATGATTAAAGCTGGCGTTTCAAGAGTGCAGCGCTTTTCATTCTACAGCTGACAGACGGGCGGCAAAACATCAAAGTTCAAACACCCTGGACTGTCATATCTTCCACCCTGTATCGACTTCATGCCATGTTTGACGTGCCTCTCGCTTCACAGTTCTGGAGCCTCGACAGGGGGACAAGTACAAGTTTTTTTTTTCTTCCGTTACTTGTTAGCTGTGCAGATCATGAATAGGCTCTGACTTGGACAGAAAGCGGTGTCGATGGATTTTCGGATTTTTATTATCAATCATTCTGTGCCTCGCCTATAATAGTCATCTGCATCTTGCTCCCGACGACCAAAAGATGCCCAATCAATGAGTCTGGCTGTTGCAGATGGAAATGCAGGTTTACCAGTCCGTCTTTGAACTAACTAATGCCACGAGCTGCAAGCCTCGAGCCAGCAAGGCAGGGGATGATGTCAAGAAGTCTATGGTTCACTATGGAAGATAGCCGTGACTTGAAGAACTGTGTGTACGGAGTATAATGTATTGTAATTTACTGCGAGTCTTTGGGTGGCAGATCTACCAGACGGTGACGAAGATCAAGAGGCTGGTTAACATGTCCACGTTGTCCCGTGACGACGCCGATATCGACAAACCAGTCAGAGGTAAATGCCACGAGGAAAACGACGAGGTTGGGTTGATGATCGCATGCAAAATTGGAGTCATAGATACACAAACTGTCTGTCTGTGACTTTTGTTTCTGCTTCAAACTGTTTGCAGTTTATATCTCTTACAATTGGCATTCGTCATACTGTAGATCACACAAACACGACGTGCGAGAGATATAGACGTGCTGTTGTCCGTTAATCGGGATCTGAAGCTGCCGATGTCTCGCACTAAGATCTCTCGATGATAAATTATATTAAATGCCTTGAGATTACGGATAAATAAATTAATGACTGATATGAACTGTGATCTTTGGGGGTAGCGTCAACTTGAAACGGATTCATGGTCGGCGACGAGACGAGACAAGACAAGATCAGACAGGTCAACTGGATAAGACACCTGGTCAGTGCCAAGGCTCAGGTGGCTCACCTCACATTGTCGCGCCTTGGTGATGCTTCAGAGTCTTGTGAGCACATTGGGGGCCCTTTTAATTCAGGAACGGGCACAATCAGGCACAGTCACAAGTTGTAGTCACTTGGATTTGGTCTAAACTATCGAAATCTCGCCAACTCTGTAGCCAGGCTGAGAGTTCCAGAATCTACCGATACAGCCTCGAAATTCTATCGCCTCTTTTTTTCTTCTCGACGACTTTCTCAGCGGAAACTGGAAGCATAGGCCATCACATAAACCCACTAAAAGGATGGACCCCCTGCCGCATGCCCTGCGCTATCCTCACGACCCCTGCCACCATAAGCGCCCCTGCCTCGCCAAGTATACAGTGTGACTGTGTTATCCACTTCACACGGTCATTCTCGTACCAGAATGTGGCTCAAGTGGATCACTCTACAGCAAGGTAGGAAGGGACCATCCTTGGGTGCCCATCGTCTCAGGGACTCGATTGTCTTCATATTAATGCTTCTCCCCCAGCCTCAGCCTTTTTGTTCTCCCTCTGTAATACATACCAAAGACAACTAAACTATCGATCATCACCCTTCTCAATACCCTCAGATCCTCTATAACACCAATCACCACCACCAAAGACATTCCTTCCGTTCTCGTCTCTTTTGTCTGTCTTGGTCCAAGTTTCCATTGTCTCACAATCCGCTGCCGGCCACTCCCAAGACTGCTTGACCCAAACCTCGAAAAACAGAAACCAACACCTGACGACATTGTTCACGGCTTCAGATCTCGCTCCCTTTATTCTATACCCCGCCCTATTGTCAAAGGGCCTATTAAGGGGAATTCAATATAATACATCACTACCGACAATGTCTTTAGCAGTGACGCAAACACAAACACACCAGCACAGGGAGCTTGAAGCACCCAAGCTTGATACTTCTCTCGCCCAAAGACATTCTCGATCTAAAATGCAACCTTTATCCGTCGAGCCTCCCATTTATTCTCCCAGCGCAGACGCCGACGAATCTTCTCCCGAAAACACACCAACTTCAACCATGATTCCCACACAGCGACAACTAGCAGCAGCTCCTGCTCTACCAGCCAAGAGCTCCCTCCGAGCTTCAAGATGCTTGGATGGTCTCCTGACTCACAAAATTGCGCCTGCTCATGATGTCTACCTCTCCTCAGAGGAAGATGCCTCCTCCTCGGCGGACGACTTTTCAGATTTCGAATCCGACTCTGGCAGCGATGAATCGCGGTCTTTGGACCGAAGAGGTAGCCGTGAGGATACCGCCAAGGTGGTTTCAGTGGTCTACGCTGGAAAGCCTTCGGTTATTGACCTGCCTCGTCGATCAGTTTCTCCCAGTCTCATCAGTGAAGCTTCTTCTCGACCTTCATCTAGAATGTCTACCTCATCTCGACCTCGCAGCTGCCTCCGCAGAACCTCTACTCTCCCCGTCACACTTCCCGTTCTCGACCGTCGAATGTCCTTCTGCACAACATCTTCCGGCTCTGTTCTTCACCCCCCACGAACAAGTAGTATGGGAACTGGCCGTCTTGAGAAGAAACGACCCGACTTCCTCAGCATTGACCCTTTTGCCGCTAAGGATCGACCTGAAACCAGGGACGAGCCCAACGAGCGCCCCAAGACACCAAAGACGCCCACTGGTGTGTTCAAGCGCACACTGAGCTTGGTCAAGAAGCGAAGCCGACCTTCTCTCAACACAAGCTTCGCCAGCCAATCCAGGGACAACCTTTCTCTCTTCACACCTACCCTGCCTATGGAGCAGGTTCAAGAAGAGTCAAGCAATGACTTTGAGCAAAGGGCCCCCAAGCCTATCCTGCAAAAGGCGCCTACTTACCATGAGTTCGCCCAAAGGAGGATGTCATCTGCTCCCATGTCGCCCATGTCACCTATGTCCGAACCGGCATCGCCAATGACGCCAAACAGCACCCGCAGCCGTTTAAGGCAGGGATTGGCGGCGGCGGCGCGACGACGAAGCGTCAAGGTTTAAGAATTGGACTTGACGTTCAACTTTACGAATTATGACTGGGCAATTAAACGGGTACGGGTGCTAGACGCCTCTAATCTTTCCTCTCCTTTGTCTCAATATCTTCTGTACTCGACCGAAAAACGGTCTTAGGGCAAAGGCGGCATCAGGCGCACTCACGGATACACTCTGCTGGACAAGAAAAAGCCGGCGTTGTACTGTATTTACTCACCACTCGAACTGAGCAACGGCGTTTTTGGATTACATTTGGATACATACATATACATATACATGCTTTGGAAGCATCGACGACCTTGGACAGGTCTTTTTTGGATGGATATTTGTAGGATAAATTGATAATGAAGACGAGCCGCATAAAGACGGCCATCATTAGCTCATGTCAAGAAGAAGATAACAATCGATGACCATGATTCTCAGACACTCTCTTGTTCCAAACTTTGTGAAGTACTGTACTAATTGGATGTTTGTATATTGGGGCTGGCCACTATTGGAATGCGGTGAAGTGGTTGCGTTAGTTCGACGCCGCCACGACCAGTACCTGAATGCGGGGATTGAAGTCTACAACCACTGAGAGTATTGAGATGCCGATGGACCGGACAGACCGGGAAAGGCCGATGTGTGCTACCGGTATTGGCATGATATTCTAGAGTGTCCCGTGTACTATAAGGTGTTGAAACAATTAGTTGGTGGCTTTTGTGCTTGACAAGGCTTTGCATCAGAAAATCATAGAGTATCAAAGCTATCTCGTCATAATAGTTTTCAAGCAGGTCCCTGTAACAGTTCGTGACCTCCCCTGTAAGTCTTTTTTTATTTGCTTCTGTTGTTGCGGTGATGAGAGGAACATCAGATCAACGACAGGGTGTAAGTGAGGATATACTAAAGAAGTACATGCGTCTTTGGCTATAAAGGTTACGGATATAATGTACACGATATGTACTTTCCTGATTGGGTAGGTGGGAAATGAATTGGCTGGATGTCACGGATGGGCAAATTTAATATTCCGCCACGTTATGATTTGCAAAGAGATCTAATCTCGGGCTGTCACGTACAAGATGAGGGTTGTCATTCTAGAATACGGGAAGGAAGTGATGATGTCAACTTGTCGCGTTATCGTGCACGAATAATCAGCTGTTGCTAGGTGCGCGTATTAGACGAGAGTAGTGAGGTATCCATCTGTAGATACTGTACTGTACTGCGCATATCCCCTGAAAGCGGGATCGACCCCCCTGTCAGCTTAGCACGGCAAATCATCTTTGATTGAGATCTGCCCCTTGAGATGCAAACCCCAGACCGCAAAAAGCAGTTGAGGAGCCATGCTGCATTGTGCATTGTACTGTGCCGTATATTCGACTTGGTACTTGGCCACCGCTATTGCTGTCAACTCGACTAGTCAATTATTAACTATTGCACAGTCTTGTCGAGTCAAGTGCAGTACTAGACACAGGCACAGGCACAGGCACAGGCACAGGCACAGGCACAGGCACAGCCAGGGGGGAAGCTCAGCTTCGAATTGCGGTGGAGCTGCCAGAACTTGGACTGAGTTAATTACTTGTGGGACCTTGAGACGGGGATATTGTTCATGTCTTACTCAAAATGGGACCGTAGTAAGTATTATTTCCTTTTCTTTTTCCTCTTATGCCGAGCCGTTGGCCCACGTGGGAAAAGCAAAAATTGCAATGATATGCTTGTGCATAATGTATGATGGGTTTGTTTTTGTCGAGCAACTAACCTACTGATTAGTCTATGTATGTATGCAACGGTCAGACGAAACCACCCATTGACCGTATTTTCAAGTGGATTTCACTATCAATCGACTTGATGAGCTTCCACTTCTAGCTCAGCTCTAAGCTCTCTCCACTTTGTTTCTGGCGCCGATACTAGCTTCTCTACAAGATTGTTCCCTTGAATCTTGCGACAAACACTGTCTGTGACAAAGGAGTCAATGTCTCGGAATGTTCAAGACAAGGCGATAAGCCAAAAAAAAGTAAGGAAAAAAAAGTAAAGAAACTGAACCACCTGAGATTCAACCTCTCTACTACTAACAGGCGATCCTAGTGGCCTCTCGCGTGATCTGATCCCCCCGAATTCCGCAGGGACCTTGTCGCTAAAAGTAGACGTTTGTTCAATTTCCTTTTGGTCGCTTGGACCACTCCGAGGATACTGCGTTTTCCTGTGTCTTGCATGAGCTGCGGTAGAGTGAAAATAGAGAGTAAAAGAAAAACTGTGGCTAGTAAACGCCAAAGCTGTTAGATAATGGCCTCAAGAAGCGGTCAGACCGATACTACCGTGGATTGCAAGAAATGGAGATATCGATGTTGCATTCTGGGAATGGAGATGGGCAAAATTGTAATCACATTTGTGCTGATCCAAACCTGCAACTGACGTAGAAATGGACCCTGAAACACAATCTCGACGATCTCGCTGCTGCACTGTAGAGATACTCTACGCGACAGATTGGAGATCATCGTCTGGGGGAGATTAAAACCCGTCGTTTCTTGGGGGCGCTGGATGATGATCGGCGATCTCAACTTCTGTGTTTGATGCTTCTAGCTCTGTGCTAAAGATATAGTCATGACAGGTGGAGCAAGTCGCTTATTACACTATTAACTGTGCTCAGATATGTAGTACTATATGGAAGAACAGAACCTTCGTGATCAGCTCACCGAGTGCGGTGATGTGATGGGCGCTTGGATCCAGGGTTTACCAATTCACCTCCAAGCTTTTTGGTGATGGCCTCTGACTTAGCCTCGCTCCACCAGACCTGACTCAGGGACAGGGACAGGTACGTGCTCCAGCTCTCACCAAGTTTAGACACTTTTAAGCTCCAGAGACTTGCTGCACAGTACAGTCGCAACAAGAGTTACAACATCGCATGTCGCTGCGATATCCCGTCCAGAACAAGTTTCACCCTTCGGCTCCGGGGCAAGACGTGGTCCGCGCGGGACTCTCGTGAAACGAACGCTCGGGTTAGATCTCGCCGGATCGGTTTTGAGCAAGACAAAGTTTGATTCAAGTATATGAACCAGGCGAAGTATACGAGAATAGCATTGAACAGGTGGGTTCCTTTCCCATCGCGTCAGCTGTGTCCAGTTTCAGGTCTACGATCTGGTTTCTTGAGACAAAAGAGGCGCAGGGAAGACGATGTTTACGCAGATTGAAGCAATTCCCTTGGTGGATTTGGGTAATGCTTGTGGCGTTGCCTATAGCTAATGGGGATGCCGAGTCTTACTGTTCAAGTCAATGCGGAGGCTTAGAATCTGTGTTAGTCATGAGTTGTTGGTAAGTGATGTTGATACCTGGCAGTGCTGGGATAGGACCTTGATTGAACTCGTAAGCTATGGGTATTGTTGCAAAGCTTGTACTTCTTGGATACACCTTATGAGTAAGACTTTAACGCTCATCATGTAATACATGTGATAATTGCAATGATTCAAGAATATGTAGACGTAGTGAAAAGACCATAGAGTAAGACAGAAGTGATAAAGGGTCTTTAGGATATCAGATGATCTCGTGGTAGCGAACTGTCGTGGCAAAAGATAGCTAGCTTAGGCGTTTCTCGGCTTGAGAGAACAACGGGTAGAGTTCATCTGTATGAAAGTATGTTCTACAACCACTACAGCATCGTTGGCGAAGTTGGCTTGCGCATACTCACTGAAAGAGAGTTCACGATGGCCCCTCAGACTCGAACAAGTGGATATGAACTGAAGCTGCGATAGTCTCACGTTTCAGGACATCAATGGACGATGCCAGTTTATCGCTCCTTTGCTGATGAGATGTTTACACTCCCTAAGAAGTCGACCTGCCTACCAGCGAGTTGGAGCTGAACTGAGCGATATGCGAATGCGATGCAACCTCCTTCGAAAATGGAATCATGTCAGTGCGTGCATGTAATTGAACGAATGCTCGGTGTTCATAGCTGGCTGAGAGTGAAGCTTATCTACATGTTTAATGGCATATATGTCCCAGTATAAGCACCATACAGTCAGAACGATATGTTGCCAGCCAAATACTACAAATACAAGACGGTATATCATCAAAGCATGGTCATCTATGACTACGTAATTTGATGTTTACAACTACCGATGTGACATGCTTGAAATGACTTGCAAGTTGCATCTCAGTACTTGTACTACACTGTGAAGTACACGGATTTGACTGAAACATCCTTTGAAGATGGCGATTTGTATATAGACCATTGATGCTCAAATTCTGCCTCTAGGTACAGCAAGAGTTCTGCATCCTTGGGTAGATATCTCTCGTGTAATACAACACTTTGAGAGGACTCTGCCGTTCATAGGCGCCAGCTCAACTGATACAGCTATTCCATAAATGTGATAGCAACTACCATTCTTGATTTGTTTCTTCTCGTTCATCTCCTCAGCCACGGTTACCCTCTGCAATGAGATGAAGACTCTACTATCAATGTATCCGACTTCTTGAAAAGCAAATAAACCCAACTGACTGCCGTTCAGGCCGGCAGGTCGATGATTATCCCACCCGTGCTTGCTTCATACAACAACTCATTCTACTCCTTTTTTAAAGTCTTTACGATATGAATCCCCTACCGACTCTGTCTACTACATTCAGTATCTTTCAGCCCACACCGGCACTGTCAACGACCAGCACCCTTTCTACAAAAAGAAGCATAACGTTGCCACCGGAACTACCTGTGCAAACGTCAAAAAGAAGTTTCAATGCGTAATCTGGGAATCGAACCCAGGGCTCCCCGATAATGCTTTGATGGCAACGGAGAATTTTACCACTAAACCAATTACGCTTTGATATGAACATGAGCTGAAAATGAGCCCCAAGTTGGGAGCGCTGAAGCGAATCTAGGAAATAGCTTCACTGGCAAAAAGCGAAGATATACAACGCTGTTTCAGCTGCGTAATCTGGGAATCGAACCCAGGGCTCCCCGATACTACTGAAATGGCAACGGAGAATTTTACCACTAAACCAATTACGCTTGTTGTGAAGCCAAGCTTGATATCGGTCGTCATGTTGACCAGGGGAAACTGTCTCAGGGATAGGCTGACGACTGATCGAATCCAGTCTCACATGTCTGGCCGTGTCACACGTGTACGTTTCTCCAATCGTTTCGACGCTGTGTAACGGCTTAAGTCGTGTCGTATAGACAGTGTAAACCGTTAGACGTTATCTGTCAAGTCAGGTACGAGAAGCCAATTACAAGGGACGAATGGTAATGTCTCACTGTGAGGCTGAAGCTAAACAGCCACGTTCTGCCTCTAGCTTTAGTACACGTGACCTTCTATATCAACCACCAACAAAAAGGTACACGGACAACTTCAACTCAACCACACCACCAAAGAGCAAAAGGGAAATAACGCTCAAGCGCTTGTACTTGCGTAATCTGGGAATCGAACCCAGGGCTCCCCGATGGCAACGGAGAATTTTACCACTAAACCAATTACGCTTTGATGTGGTAGGGGGTTCAGTATTGACCACCAAGTCGACAGGGTCGACCAGTTCCTTGAGGCAAAAGCAAAGTTGAACCTCACCACCAGCAAAATATTGAGATTGTTTGGTTCATATGATCATGCGTAATCTGGGAATCGAACCCAGGGCTCCCCGAAATCATCTGAATGGCAACGGAGAATTTTACCACTAAACCAATTACGCTTGAATGCTTTGATGTGTTTTCTGGATTGTACTTGCTCACAAGAAGATGATCATGTCGGTAGAGCCTACCTGCCAAGAATTGGAGATGCCAGAAGAGGTGGACATTTAGCGGCAACGAGATATACAAAATGATATGAGTATAGCCTCATGAGTTCACATTGCTCTAGAGGTGTTCGGGAAATTGTGATGAAGTTTGGCACCTTCCACGTCTACAAGAGCTCGAGTTTGGAGGAAAGAAGGGGTTCCTATCAGATACTCAACTACAGGAGAAAAGGTAACCTAGAAGAGTCCCGACAAACTGATGAGGTAAAAAGATTGAGTACCCTTCGGGACTATACGACTTATAGTGCCCCTTTTGTCAAAGCCTGGTGTGTATATCTTCATGAGTAGTTACATAAAATGACTCTGCCTATTGAGAACCATAATCAAGGATTGACCAAGTCTATAGGTCTATGTTGATTCATAATGAGTTTCTCATCGACTCCTGAAACTCAAGTACAAGACCTCTTAACAATCCAGTACTGAATTCACTAACCTGGAGCTTGTTATCGGCGATCAAGAATGAAAGATTGAGCTGAGCAGTAGTGTAGCTGTGTTTGATGGGTGAAGAACCTGCAGCAGGTATAATAAGATTAAACTCAGTATCCATTTCCTTCTCTTAACTCCGGCTGGATATAATTCAGCAATTGAAGGCTATCAACGGTCAAATACGTTGGGAATTGTCAGTGTGATTCACTACTGCCAAAAACTTGAGCAATGACAGGCAGTACAATAAGGAGCATAAGTAGAGACTTGTCCTCCCCTATATCACTCTACAAACTCCAATCTCTCTCAGTTCGGGCCTACTCATTCGCATCGCCTCTATTCACCTCATTCTTTGCGAGCTACCTACCATACTCTCCAATCTATTCACAGCAACCCATTGTCATGACAGGCCTCAACATTCGCAACATACCCGTCAAGCGCGAGGGCTACTCTTGCATGGCATGCTTCCGCTCTGCCTTGGGTGCATCTGCGTACATTCTTGCAAAAGCGAAGCCTGCTGATGAGAACCTCAAACTCGTCAAACCCAAGTGTTGCTTCAAGGATGCCGGAATGACTCGTTGTGTCCTGTGTGCTGAGTATGGCATGAACTGCGCTCTGTATGTCCCTCCTCGATTGATTGGGACTTTTGCTGATTGTTGACTTCAAGTGCCCCCACGATGCTCGAAGGCGACTGGCTTCTCTTGACTGAGATCCTGGAATGGGTCTACGGCGTCCTGGAAACCCATCTCTCGCCAGCAATTCGACATGCTCTCGTACTCGCCGCCCATCGTCTATGCGTGGCATTCGATGCCGTGGTCATGGCTCACTGTAAAGAGTTTGACCTACCCTTGGACCCTTTCGGAAACTGGAACCGCGTGAGTCTTTACTTATCCACCTATGTTTCATGGAGTGTAGCTGACGATGGTCCCTTGTAGAGAACCTTTATCGAATACGAATCTGCAGTTACTGCTCGTCGTGGTGTCAAAGCGCAACTCTTTCCAGCCCACAGCCGCGATTCGATCCGTCACTCCCTTCGTTGGTATGCCGTTTGATGATCGCTAATACATTCTACAGCCAGTTCAAAATTGGTCTCGGTGGAGTCGTGCTCAGCTCCTTTACTTGACCTCCGGTGATGCTGGCTGGACGGCCTAGAGGGCCGCTCAGATCGCTTTCAACGGGGATGTCAGCATTGCTTTAGGACCAGCAGGCGTGGACTTCGATCCTTTGAAAGACATTAGGGTTCGGTTTGGCGCAGATATTCACAATCCGTCTGGTGAACTTGACCAGGAGGGGTTTCAGTTTATCTAGGCTTGGCATCGGTTGTGCGATCTTGGCTTTCTGATAGGGCAGTTGTTCGTTGTATCACTTTTCGTCATTCTTCGCATCGGTATCACTTCAGTTATCAGAGCTACCCGTTGATCGATTAGTCTAGCACAAGGACTGACTCGGGTAAGAAGAGAAATCGGAAGCAAACGAACTCCTCGTGAAGAATGTCAAGAGAAAGGGATGGTCGTGGTTCAATACGTACCTCGTACATGAGCTAATCCACGTGATAACCATAGCTCCCAAACAGCAAAAGTTTCGACTGTCGTCTACTAATAATCCCAACGACATACAGATCAGATGTCGCTTTGTGGTGAGGTGTAGAATAAGAAACACGACGACTCAAATTGAATCCATCGACCTTCTCGTGACCTCCCCTGCCCAACACTACCAACTAACGACCACAAGTACTTGCCTGACAAAACCCCAGAGATAAGAGGTTATCATAGATAACAACCCTGACCACTGTCTGTTAAAGTCACCCCTAATCGAGCCCAGATAACGGAGATTTTTCCCTTGTCACCCCCAGATTTCTCCCCCACGCGGCGTCAGACTTTACAGGGAACAAAAAACTTTGCAAGTACCGAATCCCCGATATAGATTGTTATAACTGCTATCGGTTTGGAAGGTGAGTCGCTTGTGACGTATGCCACTCGACACCAAACTGCTTGGAAAGAGCTTATATTCGATACAATATAGCAAGATTTCAACTGGAAGCTGAGCTATAACCCCACGCATTCTTGCATGGGATCCTTGACCCATGACATACAAGACATGAATGCGGGGGCTACGGATGGTGTTGATATTATAAACCTTTCAACTGTTACGGTATATCAGACCTCGAACCGGGGGTATTCGACAAAACATGACATGGGGGTGTTGTCAATGACGAGCTGGTTCTGTATTAGTCACTATGCCTGGACCCTCCGGGAATATAAGTATCAGCTTCAGAATTCTCTATATCATTTCGTGCAGTTCGCTTATCACATATGGCTTGACTCCCTCACATACAGCTCTCATCACATGGGCACTACCCATTCAGAACAAAGTATCTTACCCTGAAATCAAGCATGAATTATATGGAAACTCAAAGACATATACATTAATAGATCTACTGATCACATTCTTAAACAGGTAAGCTCGCCTCAGAAATATATATATCCTTCATGGCTAGACCCTCGTCTACATGAGCATAAAGCTTATAACATACAAACATCACACAAACAGCAGAAACAAAGACGGATAGTAATTCGCCATTTTTAATTCATCCATTGGCCGAGTCATGATATATTCGTTTGGGTCTCAAGACCAACCAAAACAATCCGAGGGACGCCTCTCCAGAAAAGACATAACTCCCGCCGAAATGCAATGCCACCGGCTCCGCTCCGTGATCTGTCTCAAGGTTGAGCTTTAAGATCCAGCTGGAGACTTCCATTTCCTTCTTCTTCTTTTTTAAAACCCCCTTCCATTTCCTATTTTCGTGTCGTATTTTTCACCAAGATCCTAAAGCCACGGGGCTGTCTTATTATGCTAGCCACTCTTCCTCGTCACGCTTGCGGCCTTTAATAACAAGTCCGTCGTCATTATCGTCGTCGCTGTTGTCATCATCGTCGTGGATTCTTAATTGCTCAACAGAGGTGGCCGCGTGGTGCACCTCTTCGTCGTCACTCGAGTCATCCTCCAACATCCATGTAAGACCATTGGCCTCCTCTTCTATTGGGAACATCTCTCGGGCATATTCTTCCATTCCTCGAGGACCTTCCCATAGCTCCAGGGCCTCACTTGGGCAGCTCAGCTCCACCTTTGGGTCGCCAAAGTATGGGGGCTGCTTTCGAGGATCTTTCTGATTTGGGTCGAACAGTTGCTCGAGACCAACAAGCTGCTCTCGGTAACCTTCAGGGATTCGGACATTGATTTCGATGGGACCATGCACGTAGCGCACGGGGCGACCAACACCCTTGGAGAAGAGCCGGCAGACTTCCTTGGGAGACAAGTATTCATATGCAAGTGCTATGCGCTCTCCACTCCACTTAGCAGGGCCGTCCTTGAAGATTTGGAGAACCGCAGGACCAACGTCGTGCTCGGCATCTAACCAGGGCAGCTTGGCATCGGGGTGAAAGGGTGCCTGCCACCTGAAAGAACCGTCCTTTTGCAGTTCCATGCAAAAGAGGGGATACTGGAGAGATGTGAAGTTGTTGTTGTAGATGCCTGTGTAGACGAATGTGGCTGGTATCCTGAGTTTGCGCACATACTGCTCAACCTCGTGCTTGGCGGCCCAGAGGGGCAATGAGGGCCATTCTGGGTTGTAAGCGGCGTGGTCGGGCATCGATGAGTAAACATAGTGCTGGACTCCAGCGCGCTTTGCGGCATCGGCAAGGGCCTTTCCTATTTGAATCTCGTCGCCGTAAAAGGTGGTATTGACAAAGGCGAGTTGGGCACCACGGAAAAGACTTGTGATCAAGTCGTAATTCACGCCGACACCTGCGAGGGGTCCATGCTTCGTAACATCACGGTTCTCTTCAGAGGGCTTGTGTCTCGTGTACAATTCACCAACAAAAACGGTAACATTAGGGTTCCCTGAAACTTCGGCAGCGACAACACCATCAAGATTTCTCAACTGGGCGCGAACATGGTAACCAACGGCAGTGGCTACGCGAATGAAGGATGCAGCCTGCCGCCCGCTGGCGTTGATGACAGCGATGGTCTTGTCCGGGTTTGACATGAGCCTCTTATAAGGACGAAAAGTCAGGGAATTGTTTCTGGAGCTTGCGAGCGGAGAAGAATCGGAGTAGGAAGATCTCGAGTGCTTGTGTTGCTTGTAAAAAACAGCGGTCTGGGGTTGGGGCTGGGCGGAGGTCTGGTCGCCTGGTATTCGAATGGGAATGCTGGCCGTCATTGACCCGTTTAGTTGAGCTGGCATGCTATTGCGATGCGTTGTTACGCTCTGTGTGGGAGAGGGAAGAGAAAAGATCACGTCGAGTTCGGAACTCTAGAGGGCTGAAGCCACCGGAGACGGAGCGGAGGCAGAAGGGCCTTTATTAGCCGGGGGGGTAAGGTTCAAAGACCGGTATTATGTCGGGTTGGTTCTCGGAATACCGGCTCAGGAGGCAAAACAAACAATACGACTTTGACCCAAGAGAAGGGTAACAAAACTGTACGTAAAACCTGAGTTATGGGTGGTGGATCAGGATAAGCCGATGCAGCAGAGAGCAGACAGGGTGTGTATAGGTGGTCTGCCTCAAATCAAGCCAAGGAGGAGAAGAGGGAAAAGATCGTGAGAAAAGTCAGGGAAAAGTGAAAGAGGGGGTAGCAAAATATAGAGAAACCAGCACAAGAGACAACTCGACTAGCAGTGAGCAAACCCCAGTAAAAGGAATAAAAAAAAAGAGGTCACGATGCTCCGTCGCGGCGTTGCGCCAGGCTTTGCGTTTGCGCTTCCAGTGTGCGCGCCCCAGTTCCCGGGTGGATTTAAATAGGTAAGGCAATGGTCAATGGCTCAATGGTAGGTAGGTAATCGAAAAGACAACCCTTGCTCAATATGCGATTTTGTGGGTGAATGTGGATTTGGGGGATTCTTTGACGACCTGACCTGGGATTTGAAAAGGTTCTAGCGTGTAGTTCTAGTTGTTCCAGTTGCAGTGGTACTTCAGGGTCTTTTTGGCAGAAGCAGAAGAGAAGACCTCGAAATCTGCACCCGAGAGCTGAGAAGGCGGGAGGTTGTCGAGTAGAATCGAGTTGAGGAGAGCCAAGTTGAGTAGAGTAGGTAGAGCAAAGTGAATAGCTATTGTATGCAAAAGGTAACAGTCGACTTGCAGGGGGTTTCCGTTGCACCGGTCAAGGTCGATCTTCTGCAGGAGATTCAGGAGAGTGCGAGATAGGGAGGTTGTGATTTGCGAGCCGGATTTCGGTGTAGTGAGCACGAGTAAAATGTAGATGCAGAAATCTATCCCCTATGTATGGCCCACGAACGAATTGTATGATGTATACTAGAAATGATGAGTGTGAATGGTGATGGTGATGGGTATGGGTATGGGTAGGGGTGGTGTCGGTTCATGGCGTGCGGTTGCTTGATAGCGGAGGGGGCGTATCCGACGCTAAAGAGAAGAGGTGTGGAGATAGAACAAAAATAACCTGGAAACATCACGTATTACCCACTGTAGATGTAGCGTTGGTCCTTCCTCTAGTCCTCGTGGATACTGTTACTGTACGATCGGGGCCAAAAGGGTTCGAGTCCGAATTAAAGTAGGGCCTGTAAGATGCCAAGAAAATGAGCTGCAAGTAGCTCCAAAAGACAAAAGAACCGAGCAAGAGCAACCCTTGACGGATGACTTTGAATGAAGAAGCTTCTATTGTGCTGTACAGTATCTACGTGGTAATGCTCTCGGTGTTAGTTCAGGCTTGGCCTAATTTTGCAGCAGGATAAGCAGCGAATGAGAGGGCGTGCTTTGCCTTTGTCTTCGTTATCAGTCGAAATATGCCGAGTATTTTCCTTTTTCTTCCATTTCTGACTCAGTCACAGTTCATAACCTGGCAGGACAGGACAGGACAGGGCTGAAGATTTACTATGCGTGCAGAAGCGCAGTAGAACACGATGGAAAGAATGGGGAAATGGGGAACAAGATTGCGGGTTGGAAGCCGGGGATGCTCGAGCCTCGAGCCTCAAGCCCCAAGCCTCAAGCTTGAGGATGGATAACAAGAGTATTGAGGGGAAAGCAGACAGAGATAACAACGACCGGATTCATCATCACAATGGGAAAGTAAAATGAAATGAAAGCAAAAGCCTGCTTCTGACTGCCTGGCACAAACACGCCCGGCACCGGACACCGGCGAGCATGAACCGACTCGACCGACTGATAAGAGAAAAGAGACGCCATGTTTAATTCAACGTCACTACAGAAGTACCCTGCCTCGCAAGTGGTACCTTTGTTCGCGTGCTGATTATGCGGCAGCGCCGGCCAAGACACAAGTACCCTCTCAGAATAGGGGTACATTAACAGTTGCCCTTTTTGTCCATCAGGGAAATCGGTCAACGAGTCACCTGTCCCGTCCTCTGAAACCAAATGGAACCACTCCGAGCCTTATCAGTACTTTTGACCATGTACCTTTCCGCATGAAACGGGCTTAGAAGCTTGACCGTTCTTTTTTAGATTAGGAGATCTTCCATCGCGTGCTCAAGAAAGGATAGAGCAGAAATACGAAAGATAAAGAAACGAAGATGTTTGATGCTGCCTGTCTACCTCAGCTGACATGTATAGACGCCCCTGCAGGCTACATTGCCTTATTTGAGCTTCTCAGTGGGCCATGTAAGGAAGCCATCCATCCATTGTTAATGGAAGCATCAAGGCCCGTCCAATAAGTACAAGTCACCTTACCCTCGTGATGATGGGAATAGCGATTTCCGGGAATTCCAGATGCGTTACGTTAACTCACCACCCAATGTGATAGCACAAGCCAATACCGATCGAGCGCCTTAGCAGGGACACCAACAAGAGAGAGAAAAAAATTTAAACCGGTCGGCGGAAAAAGCTTCTGGGCCGTCTAGGTGGGTTAGAGGATCGGCCAGGCCAAGGTGATGAGAGCTCGGACCAATCGGGGCAAAAAATGATTGCTCGTGGCATGCTATCAGCCTCTTTGGAACATGGTTATCGCTGATTTATCAATCCAATCTGACCCTTGGCTGAGCTGACTCTTGAGAGAGCCTGGCTGCATGTCATTAGAAGGCGGCCCAATACCGCTGCACTCATCTCATGTGCTTACCCCTAAATGTCGTCGAAGGCCTCATTTCCCGTTATTCGGGGACCAAGCTCAGTTATCAGTCTCTTACTGGCAACTGCTTTAATCCATCAAAAACTTTCAGAAAGGACCCTCTCTCAGACTAAACCCGGCACAGATTAAAAGTCCGGGGACGGCCAATCAGGCACAGCCTGTGGCTCAAGCTTGTCTCCCAATCGGCGATCCAGTGAGCTGGGCTTATCGTCTAGATATTGTTACCCATTGGTGTCATGGTCAACTGACGTGGAAGCTTATTTAGCGTCCATCTATCGACTTCAGCCATGAGGTCAACCCCTAAGTTAGTATTTTCCCTGCATAACAAGTAAGTAGGGGACTCGTCTCGTGAGCGGCCGATCTGGGTAACACCTTGGCAGGTCTTGTATATCAGTCGTTAACATCGACCCTGATGATGAGGGTGTTGGTGTCATTTTTGGATTTGATATCAGCGCCCAACAGGGTCTCAAACTCTAAATGCCCAGTTCCAAGTCTGGCAATCAGACAGATGCAATGTCACCCATGTCATGACGAGAAACGAGCACAAAGCTCAGCTTGCTGAGGTAACGCTGTCATTCGCCAATAGGCGCCGCTCCTTGTTCCCATTACATAGCTTTTACTCGATTCCATCTACAATGATCTTGTTAAGCATTGCATTTACACCACCTATAGATAGAGATAAAGTAATTTTGTTTCTCCTCTCTGCCCCTGTTAGCTTCCTTCTTCTCATCACAGGACCACGGCTGCCCCGTTTGCAATCCGTGTCGTACCTTTTTGCTCTCTTTACTAAATCGACCCCTCATTGACTATCTCTCAGTGTGTGTTGTGTTGTGTTGCGGTGCTGCGGCGCGGGATAGACTAGAGACAAGGTCTTCGTCGAATTGACCCTTCAATTTTTTTGCGGCGTTCTTGCGGCGTAGTGATTCCCCCACGATTGGTAGGTATGGCGCGATACTACCTCATCCACGACCCTCACTCAGTGATGGATCGGAGAGAAGAGCCGATGATGTCTCATGTACCTAATCTTACCTCTGCACGGGGAAGCCTGAGGTTGATCAATTGCTGCATTTTACTTCCACTGTAAGGCAGGCACCATGCGTTAGATAACACCTCTAGAATGGTGTTGCTGCTATTGTTACAATGATTGAAATACTACGTAACCATCACTCAATCGTACTTGCCTCAGACTACCGGCGTCAAGCTGAACTCTGATAAGGCAGGCGCTTATCCATTAGTTGAGGCAACGGCAGGTGTCCGTAAACGGCAGCTACTTTTCATTTTCATTTCAAGCGCCAATCTAATCTGCCTACCTCAAATGTTTCAAAACTCTCCATCGTCGTCTCAACCTCACTCTACCCTTTTCAACGAATTCTCGAATCATGAATAAAGTCCACAACCAAACATAGCTGCCAAGACACCAAGACCTAATTCCAGGGCTGAGGCTCTGCTCGTGGCCAAACTTATTCAATCATTGAACGAGCCCACCCACAGGTACCCAGTCAGACAAACCAGCATCCGAATGTACACTGGCGCAACGACACCTCAAGACGAAGATGCGATCCATGACCCTACGAACGTGATCCTATCCCCACGGGAGCAACCCGGACAGGAACGCACACTCCCGCTACTAGATTAGCTCAGGTCCAGGTTCATCCAAGGTCGTGGTCTTGATATCTGAGGTTGGAGACCCAACTGGCCGGCGGCCAATTTTTTTTTTGGTTACGCGGATAATCGACCCCGAAAAAGACAAAGACCAGGGCCCAAAAGCTGCCCACGATAGAAGTGGAGGTGGTTGAAGAAGTGCCGAAATAGCGTTCAAATTAGGTAAAAGTATCGACCCGGTACCATGACTCTCCAGTCAAAATTTTTTACCCCGAATCCATTTCTCATCGACTTGACAACAACCAACCTCGAGCCGCCTATTTGTTCGTGCAACTGATAGCGGCGTCGTGGGATGGCGATGGAGCCTTTGGTCACCAGACTTGGAAAACAAAATGAACAAGACCGATGCTATGCTATGCCTGCAACAATCCCTCCACCATGGTGGACGACCTCCCACTAACACGGCGTTGCCGTCCTACTTTGTCCGTTCCTTTCGCGCCACAGTTGGATATTTTGACACACAGAGACATGATTACATACAATTCCTTAGGATCTTTTTACTCTATCGATGCAGTTCTATCAATAAGCCGATTATCGTGATCAGTACGTCAGAGGTCAGGGAATGTTACTTCAATGGCATCAGGATGTCAGCGATGAACGTCAAATTGCGCAACTTTGAAATCAACTCGATACCACTATGTAAACCCAACCTTATATGCGGCCATCGACTTTGGGTTATGTTTTAGGAGCTGATAGGTCTAGGGTTGGCTCTCTAAGGTCAGCTGCTTGCTACACACGGAGTATGGACCGCACGTTCCAGGCTCTAGAACCATGACATTGTTCTAGAAGGTTCAAAGTGTGAATTGGCGGTCTGCCAGGTGCAACCTCAAAAGACGTTGTCAACGAAAATAACGTTTAATTTCGGCGTTGTATTTCACACATATGATAGGTATATGACTTTGAGATTCGTTCTTGGTGAAAGTACATGATACATCGGCTTAGGATCCGGGCTTGTCACATTGGTGTTGCCCGAGTTTCATGCTGTGTGCCCAGAATAAGCGGATGTCATTCCGACGCCGCACCTGAAATGATCATCTCCGCGGACCTTAGACTATAGCGCCACTAATCTCATCAATCAATACCCCGGATCGACGTCATAAATCCCTGCAATCAGCATGATCGTTGGCCTGGGACTTTGACCTCCATAGCTCTCATATCAGAAGGGTATCGAACTTCTTATCGCAGCTCTGAAACCACCAAGAGAAGCACGTCAGCCAATTCGCAATCCTGGCGATAGCATTCGTAATGAGTGAGACCAAATGACAGCTGGTACAACTACGTGGCGATTGAGGACAAGCATAAACAATGCTTGGTATGACCCCTCATTCAAGCCGAGGCTTATCATAAACTGATAACGAGCTTTATCCCCAACAACCTCGTAGTGCTTTGCGGGGATTGCCAGCTACTCCTCCTCCGGATCTCACTTCCCCGGATAACTGTCTTAGCTCGGGGCATCGTATATTGTATGATACGGTACCTAGTCGTAATGGCTTGTCGAGGGCCACACCACCCTTTCATCGTCTGGAGACGGTGACAGATCCCGAGAGGTGCTTGCTCTAACTAAGCTCGAGTAACCTTATCTTGCCAACTTCCCCAACACTTCGCCGAGGACCGGATAGGCACCCCGGGTTTTGTTCCCGGTTCATCTAAGAAAGGCAGTTGGCTTCAGTGAGCCGTATCTCTATCCATTCAAGGGAACCTTTGATGGATCGACCTTAACTAGTCCCAGGATAGCTGGAACCCCAGATTCCTGCTCCCATCATATCCATTTCCTCCAAAGGCGGTGGCCTCTCTGTCCATGTCTGACCAGTGTCCTCGTTACGTCCAGCATCGTGACTGTGGGCCAGTGATATATCGAGAAAGCGCTTTCGAGGTTGTTAGCTTGTCGAACCTTGAGACGTCCCGATGACTATTCCATCTTGATGACTTACCCAGTCCATGTTACTAGCTGCATTGTCCATCCAAGCGGGATCGAACTGAAGTCCCTCCGTCCCCATACTGGGGAAGCTCATGCTGGTTCCTGCATCTCCTGCGAGACCAAGATCGAGAGGCGTTTGTCCCATAGGCCTCGTTGATGTACCTACTCCCATGTCAGCCTGCCTGCTTGTTATCTATCGTTTCTTGGTGGATAGTCTTACCCAGCCCCAGACTTGAGAGAAATCCCGGATCGCCTCCGATTGACCCTAGAGTGCTAGGATCTACCGAAGGTGCCCCGTATGAAGAGGACTCGTTGCCAATACTGGGAACCTTTTGCTCGAGGGCAATCGCCGGCTCTTCAACCGGGACTCCGAGCTTAGCTAGCATAGTCGCCAGTGTATCTGCTGTCTTCCTGAGTTCTGTTGCGCCTTGTGATACATCCAACCATATAAAGTGAGATCGCTTGATCATGCCGATGAGTTCATCTTTGGTCGGTGTAGGTGTCGTCTGCGACATCCAGTCATAGTCGCTTCCAACTTCCGAATAGTTCTCATTCTTCACAACGAGGTATATCACTATAGCAGCCATCAAGAAGTCATGAACCGCTAGGGATGAAACAAACCAGCCGTTCTGGCTCAAGACGTGACCAGGCTTGCATGCTTCCCAGATGATATTCTGGTAGTTTAGCAGAGATAAGGCACCCTCGAGACATTGTCTGCGTGAGTAGTCATGCTCACGTCTCGGGATTGCTTCTGCGAGATATCGTCGGTGCAAAACACAACGACATTTGTTGTATAGAGCAGTCAAGCCGAAGCGTTGAATAAGTAAAATAGGTGGCTCACCAACACACTCTTCAAGGGGACGCACCATCATGAAGGACGGGACGTTACGCCAAGTTTCCTGGAGCAGGTTGTCAAGCTTAGTAACATCGGCATAGCTTGGCGGCGTCAGGGCATGAGCCTGCCGCGCGATCTGTCCAAAGACACGTATGATCTGTGTCTTGTATATTGGATAGGTCATAGGAGTCCAGTCTGTAGATGACCGGCTAAGAGGCAGTTCTATTGAGTGTTCATCAAAGTCATCATCATACAGATTCCGTGGCACCGCGGTATCAGTTTCGATGCCTTGCAGCATACTAGGAAGACCCATATGGAACGAGACGAGAAGTTCGACCTGAATAGCCATATTCCACATTCTCCGGCGCATCTCACCCTCGAAAGGTGAAATATTGGCCAGCTTGCTCGGGTCCCTATGGAGGCCCATCTTGAGCATCAAGCGGATGCATACACCTGAGAGCACGTAACAGTTCATCTGAGCCGCACGATTGAAGAGGAAATGGGATTCGACGTAAAGTAGGAAGGCCGGGAGAGTTGCTGCAGAGG
Source organism: Fusarium heterosporum (assembly GCA_013396295.1). Lineage (NCBI taxonomy): Eukaryota > Fungi > Ascomycota > Sordariomycetes > Hypocreales > Nectriaceae > Fusarium > Fusarium heterosporum. The sequence continues at coordinate 55,487 of JAAGWQ010000222.1, read as the reverse complement.
GCTGTGTGTATTTGCCCCAAACAAGAGCCCATCCGGCGCAGGCCTTGTAATGACGGATTCGGTCCTGGGCTGGGAGGGGAGAGTCACTCTCAAGCTCACTTGAGTTGATGAAGTTGTTGAAGAAAACCCCGAGACTGAGCATCATGAACAATTGGGCTATCCAATGTAGTGAGGGCTCACTAGGGTCTTGCCAGAATTTGGCATACTGCCTGGTGAAAGACGGCCGATGAACGATATCTAGTATATGTAAGTCATTACGCGCTTAGAGGTACTGGGGGGAAATACATACGTTGCGAAGGACTCATTGAGGCGAAGTATCGTGAGATGAGTCTGTCTGCCACATTACGATCTGGTAGACGGCTCAATAGCTCCTCTCGGTTCTTTGGCCCAGCTCTTGTGTTTAGTAGAAGCTCTGTAGGGTCAATCTCATCCGCTGGAGACTGATCATCTTCCGCATCCTCGGGATGCTCGAAATAACTCTTTAGATCCTCGATCTAAGTCGCTGTCAGACTAATCCTTTGTTCAGTAATGCGTAATTCACCAATACTCACATCCTCAAGCATTGCCATACAATGTGTTGCGCCGACATAAGTCGTAGCCTTTTCACCCTGTACCACATGACCTTGTACTTCTGGTCCAGTAGCAGCACCATTTGTCGCCCGCGAGCTATCTTTTGCATTTCCCACTGTTTGCGAAGGTGCGCTTTCAGAATCCATCATCTCACGGACCATGCCTTCGAGGCGCTTCAAACGTGCGGACATGCCTTTGGCCGGACGCTTTCTGTCAGGCTTGGGGGCATAAGTACACTGCGAGACGCGGCTTTTCTTTGCACATTGACCACATGGTTGCTCTCTGTCACACTTGAGCTTTGAGTTTCGACAAGGTGCGCATGAGAGGAGAATGCGCGAGCGTTTTTGACGAGCTTCAGATGTTGATGACTGTTCGTTATCATTTGGGCTGGACTCGAACTCCATCGCAGGTAGGGATGAAGGTCTTTAAGTATATCAGAAGGATATAAGCTTGTTCTGTTGAATAATGAAGGAATACTTGGTTCACTTTTCTCTTATTCTTTTGATCCAGCTTCGGCAGTTTAATAGTAAGTGACAGCGATTGAACAGAATACAAGACGCAACTCATAACTGCCTACGGAATAGTTGGGTTGATAAGCGCCCAATCACATCGCCGAAAGACCCTGCAACTACATCTGAGACCATTCCACGGGGAATTCACATAGAAAAACCGTGTTGTGCTGTTAAATCTTCAAGATATACGATGACTTTGGCATTTCCAACTCACTGCATGTCCCATCGATTAGTAGTTGGTGCCTTGCCGATATTTCTTTCACTTCTTACGTAGACAACTTCACATATTTGGTCTCATCAGTAGGAAGAGTCTCATGAGGGTATGAATTGATTAAACGCATCCCATGTGATGCACCATAACTCGTAAATGCAAAATTTTCCGTTCCCAAATAACAAAATAACTCCTTTATGAATCCGGTGCATTTGGTAGTCTCTCTATCACGTACTTGGCCCGCGCCACGCTCATGATCGGAACACCAGGGATCTTGCGTAGCCGTTGCTTGAGCGCCTTATCGTTTGTGCCCACAATGTAAATCCTGTTCTTCTGTACTCGGTCCACCAGGCAGTCATCGGCGTATGTGCCCTTGTGGTCGCATTCAAGTCGTGTCCATCGCTCATCTCTCGCCACTCTCAGTGCAAGTCGGTACTTGGGTCCTAGCTTCTCGAGTTCGCTCATGACACAGGATGTGATGATCGGGTTACACTTGGCATACAGAGTATCCATCATAGATTCGAGGAGAGAAAGCTTTCGCTGGACGGAGTGACTGATAAAGTTGGTATCGACGAGGACATTGTAGGGCGGTACGAGGGCTTCGTTGTGCTGGAAGAACATGTTGCTTGGCATCTGGGGCGCTTCTCGAATAAGTTCGCCGTTGATCGTCTTCTTCTCCTTCTCCTTCTGGGCCAGCTCGGCCTTGAGCTTGTTCTCTTTCAGACGGGCATCGCGACGGCCAATAACTCGCTTCACCTGTTGCGCAAAGTGGTTAGCATTTGAAACATTGGCGATACGGGCGCATTTTTGCGGTATGAGCACGCACCTCTGCAAATTTGCGAGTCTTTTTCTGAACACCCATGGCTAGTTGCTGTTTGGTGAATTTGAGGGTATCTTTGATGTTTGACAGACTCAAAAAGTTATCGCACCAAGAAGATTCTGCCACAGAAAGTTACAAAGCGGTGGAAGAAGTGGGGCAGCACTTTTCCAAGTCGCCGTGCACAGACCACTCTCATCGGTCGCTGCTCGACGCGTCTCTTTTCACTTAGTCGCGTAAAGTGATTGACATACATTCTCAGGCTCCAGCTCAATAAAGGTATTATCAACGATTCCACAGCACAACATAGCCAAAATGCCGCCCCAAAAACCCGAAGAACACGGCGAATCGTCAAACTCTGCTTCAAAGGCAGCTCTTAAAGCTTCTACTAATGGTACCCCAAACTACGAACTTCCCTGGTACGCTTGTCACGGCCTTTTCTGATGTGTTGAAACGTTCACTGATAATTCACAGGGTGGAAAAGTATCGACCGGTTTTCCTCGATGATGTTGTCGGCAATACAGAAACGATTGAGCGACTAAAAATTATCGCCAGAGAAGGAAACATGCCCCATGTTATCATCTCCGGTATGCCAGGTATTGGAAAAACCACCAGTGTTCTATGCCTGGCCCGACAACTCTTGGGTGAATCGTACAAGGAGGCGGTCCTGGAACTCAATGCCAGTGACGAGCGAGGTACCTATTTCTTCCTTCTATGGTGGAGTCATTGACCAACATGTATAGGTATTGATGTCGTTCGAAACCGAATCAAGGGCTTCGCCCAAAAGAAGGTCACTCTACCTACTGGTCGTCATAAGCTTGTGATTCTCGATGAAGCCGACAGCATGACATCTGGTGCACAGCAAGCCCTTCGACGAACCATGGAGATCTACTCCAATACGACACGATTCGCATTCGCCTGTAACCAGTCCAATAAGATCATCGAACCCCTCCAATCACGATGTGCCATCCTACGATACGCCAAGTTGACGGACGCACAGGTCGTAAAGCGACTAATGCAAATCATCGAGGCGGAAAAGGTCGAGTACAGCGACGACGGCTTGGCGGCATTGGTTTTCAGCGCCGAAGGAGATATGCGACAAGCTATCAACAACCTCCAATCTACGTTTGCCGGTTTCGGCTTTGTGTCCGGTGACAATGTCTTCAAGGTTGTTGACTCACCTCACCCGATCAAGGTGCAAGCAATGTTGAAGGCCTGCTACGAAGGCAACGTTGATTCTGCACTGGACACGCTTCGGGAACTCTGGGACCTTGGTTATTCAAGTCATGACATTATCAGTACTATGTTCAAGGTGACGAAAACAATCCCCACCCTGAGCGAGCATTCAAAGCTGGAGTTCATTAAGGAGATTGGCTTCACTCATATGAAGGTGTTGGAAGGTGTGCAAACACTGCTCCAGCTCAGTGGATGTGTTGTTCGATTATGCAAGCTCAACATGGATCCCAAGCGTTTTCGGGTATAGGGTTGGAGGGATGAGTCTCAATATGGGTGCATAATTGGCGTCGGAGTTGGTATTTGCCTGAGGAAGTGAGGAAAACATGGTAAAGAAATGTAATTTACACAGACGACTCAATGATCATCTCTAATGTGACATATGTGCCGTTGTACTTCAAGTACTTGGGGTCGGCCTTTTCAGTGAAATGTCCTTAGTAGGCACCTTGTAATTTGTTCCCGTGCCAAAGGTGTTTACTTGCCATCACCTCTGATATATTCCTCCTCAAACCTTTGCCTTCTGGCTTTGTCACCCATTATCCTCCTCTCCATTCTCACCCGCTGCTCATATGCTCTGAGCCTTGAGTCTGCCTCGATCATTCCTCCCGGCACCATGCCACACATTTGCAGATACCTTAAGATGGTCAGTGCCAAGAAGAATGTGGTATGAGATTTAACCTTACACTTTGAACTGAACCGTCATGGACCGGTACAAGGGCGACCATATGTATCCCGCAGCACCCAACACCGCGGCGCCTACTCCCCACTTCAGAGCACCTGCAACACCTCCTCTGGCTGCTTCCCAAGCGGCATCACTGGCCTCCTCACTCTTCATTGCATCGTGAGACCGCATGATGACGATATGGGCGGGCCTTTGGTTTACAGCCCAGGTCCAGAGATTCAATAGAGAATGTGACCTCAACGAACTGGAAGGTCAATTGAGATAGTGAAAAATATTTAAACAATATCAGACCATACGCTGATGAGCTCTTCAGAGAACCCGAAGCCCGGACGGCTCCGTTTCCATGACACACCCAGCTACTGCGAATGTGGCGTGAGCTCGCACCAGCCACATCTAGCCCTCATGTTCGGCGGAACGTCGGTCCCTATACTGGTGCCCCGCTATAGCGGATTACTCATTTAATGGAATTTTCTAAAGCTCCCACCTTTTTTCCTTCCACATTCTTCCAAGGACCAACAAGCTCCGGAACGAAGATGACACGCATGCAATAACCATGAGTACTTGGCTGCCTGGTGTCGCATACTCCCGTGCTTCTCTTCCTTTATAAAACATCTGCTGGACCTGTCACTTGATTTCTTTTTCTTCCTGGTGTTGGAAAAAAGTGATCTTGATTCAGCTGCTGTCTTTACCTGCTACCACAACCATCACAGTTCCTTGTCACCATTGAGCAAAGTTGCCCAACATGGCTGACAATGTTATGGCCGCCTACTGGGAGGCCCCGCCCGTGGCTCGGTAAGTTTCTAATCACTTTCGTCGGTACGAGAAGTACTTGTCGCTAACGAGTCATCAGAACCCTCACTACTGCTGTCGTGTTGACTTCCGCTGGTTGTATGCTTGGCCTGTTCCCGGCAAGGCTTCTGCTCTATCACCCGTCCTATCTTTGGAATTTCCCTCCTCAGATCTGGCGCTTCGTAACATCCTTCTTCGTCGAATTGAACCCAATCAGACTGCTCTTCGACGCGTACTTCCTGTATCGCTACTGCAGTCAGATGGAGATGGGAAACGCCCGTTTCCCGCGCAAGGTCGATCTGATCTACTACATACTCTTTGTCTCTACCGTAATTCTGGTAAGCTTTTGTCCATACTCGTGCTCTGCAATCTTCCCATGTGTTCCTTTCAAAACCCCCTCATTATACTGCCCGGATAGTGCTTTGCATCTAAAGCTATCACGGTTCCTGAAAATGAGGAAGATTACCCCTGCACTTCGGCCACCCATCATTCGCATTTCGGGTTCGGTCTGGTGTAGGCATGGTGGGATGTCTATATGGATGGCTCGTGTGACTCCTAATTCACTCGAGTGGTTTTTTAGCTCCCTACATTTCTATATCTTAGCAATAATACATTTTATATCCCAACCACGTACCCGTATGCCCTGTGTAGCACTGAGGTTAACGACGTCGCTAGATGATCGACTACCTTTCTGGCCTAAATCTCTTCTTCTACCTGAACGGCCTCATTCTTGCCATGGCGTACACCACATCTCAGGACCAGCGAGGCCAGAAGATGCAATATTTCGTCTTCACCATTCCAGCTCAGGCCCTGCCAGTCTGTATGATCGCTTTCTCATTCCTTACGGATGGACCTTCGAAGGCATTGGTCCAAGTCGAGGGTCTACTCGCTGCCCATCTATACGAGTTCCTCACCCGAATCTGGCCTGAGTTTGGCAACGGACCTCAGCTTTTGAGGATTCCTTCGTGGTTGGAGCGTCTTGTGCAGACTCCCAGAGTTCTTCCAAGAGGCTTTGGTACCGCCGTTCGACCCGGTAACTCTGCCACTTCTGGCAGCAGCACTGGTGTCAACAGAGGCCCATTGCCAGACTCGTGGCGGTCTCGTGGTCCTGGCAAGCGACTGGGCTAAGACTAGGGCAACATCACAGGCAATCACTTGCATTTGTGTATAATAAGATAGAAGAAGAATGATTACCGCTATAAACTCCTGTGCCCTGCCATGTGTATCGTTACGACTTAAAGGGTCTGGTGCCCCAGATACATCAACCAAATAACTCCATGCTCTAAAAACTTCAATTTCTTTTCCGTAAACCCTTTATTCAATATTATCCATAGACACGACTATTGCCGCTCAGCATGGGAGACTTGTTTGCCTCTCGCCTCTTCAAATATTCTTCGTTGAAACCAGACGGTGCACTGTCGGCCATGACAGGGCCTCCGCCTAGGGGCTTGTCCTGGAAACGAGTCTCCAGAACAGCCAAGGGTTTAGAGATTCTCAACTCTCGATAGGGATTAGCATCTACTGCTGAGGTTGGTGTTGGTGATACCAGGGTGACCTCTGGTGGAGGATGAGCCTGGTCTTTTGGGATAATGAGTTTATGTAGAGAGGGGAATGAAAGTGATGGTAGTCTTGGTCTGGCTGCTTTTGAATTGGGCATAGGCGCAGGAGCTGCAACAAATGGTGTGGAATCTTCTTGTCGAGCGGGTGATGGGTTCCGACTCGAGACCGTACCACTCGATGAAGCATCGTTGGCTAGTCCGAGGCCTTTGCCAAAATCATCCGTAGCATTGAGATATGTTTGTAGCGCATAGGAGTCGGGTGCATGGGTTTTGCGAGGGTTAAAGGCAGTGCGAGGTTCAGGAAGCTTGCTAACAACTCGTGGAATATATGCTGGATGTGTTGGGAGGGCCGCGTTGGGGCCATTGCTCTTTGAGTGTGGTGCGTAGTGGTAGCTAACATGTGGGTGCGAGTTCATCATGTCTCGTTCGATAGAGTCATAATGCTGTGCGTTGGACATGGTTCGCATGTGGCCACGCGCGGGATCATGGATAAGTGGAGGACGTCGCCCATGAGGAAGATCCTGGAAGTATGATGACTTCTGGATTCCGTACATAGAACGGTGGTTCATCGGGGTATCCGGTGGCGGAGACTCGATCTTGATGCCTGCTCCACGACGCTGTCGGCTCCGTCGACAATACATGAAGAGAAGCCAGCCCAGGCCAGCTAGACCTAGACCACACCCCACTGCAATACCTACAATGGTACCGGTAGTCATTGAACCAACAGGGGCTCCACCGTCACCTGGAAGTGTCTCGTTGGTGTTTGGGTCGGTGATGTTGACAAGTGATGCAGTGAAGATCGTCCCACTGAGGCCGATGATGTCGCCTTGACCAGGTTCTTGCATACAGCCAGCTCTTAATGCCACCAGAACTAAGAATGTGTTAATAGACCGTTCCTACAAGTTGATAATAAAGGTTCGACTAACAGTTTGCGAGGTACTTTTGATCCGACGTCGATTTCAAGCAGCTAATACACTCCTTGTAGCTGGAGCTCTTGATGATCGAATCGTCGGCTTTACAGTAGTCAAACTGATTGTCCGCATTCGTCTTGAGCAGTGACGTCGTCAGAGCATCTTCAAGTGACCCGCAAGAGGTTTCGATATTGCAGGGCGAGTTGGTGGTTCCCGATGATACCGGATCAGGATAAGAATAGAGACAAACATCAAAGGCATATCGAACGTTGTCTAATGTTTGGAAGTTTTAGCGAGTCTTCCGATATGGTATGTGTCGCTTGGTATGACTTACAGAGAAACCAAAACACGTCACTCTGTTCTTTCCATGTGGAATCGCTCTTTTGAAGGCAATTGAGGCAGTTCTTAAATCGGATGCCATTCCCTGTTTCTGAATACTCCTCGTCTCCGCATACGATATCGGAAGAGTTTGTTGTGATGGTGTTGGCGTCATTGAGGGTTGAATTTGAGCCATCGGAACATAGAGCAGCGCACTCGGAGTCGGGTGTTACTTGCAGAGCAAGAACAGAAGGCAGAACAAGAGCCAGGTTGCTCAGGGTCCACTGAGAGATCCGCATGCTTGTCGATTTGTGTGGAAATAAGAGGTGCTGATACGAGAAGTGTGTTGGTTGGAACCGCCAAAGAGGTTATGAGCTGGTCAAGAAGAGCCAAGCATGACAGGCGTTGATCTTTAGAAAACCGAATTCCTCAGCGACCATATAACAGCGTGTTATTACAGATCTTGTTTGTTTGTTTGTCGTTTGAAACACAGAATTCGTTTCCTACACTTCGATGAGCAATCGCAACGTTGGTGTTGGGGAACTATGTTTTGGGATCATGGCAGTTTTATCAGAAGAGGCTCTAGTAGTACCGATGCCGCGGCGGCTGGAAATCTCCAAGGATATCCGTAAGCACGCATGGTTCCCGAGCCTTAGCTCGTCCATTTTCGACCAAGTCTTGTTAGTGTTTTTAGAGAATATTATCTCATAGGGTAGATAGTCGCCTGTCCACGACATCAAAGTGTAAGAGTGTGCCATCCCAGAATAGAAACTTTAAAGTCAGGGATGCGAGTCGGGAGCCAATGAGCTTTCACAATCTGGGTTATTTCTGGTTGAGGCCCTATTCGCTGCCAATCAGAGGTCAGAAGACTACTCTTTGGGCGGCTACGAAATGAATGAGTCTCTGTCTGCCAGGGTTGGGAGGGGCTTCATGGCGTGTTTGAGCAAATCAAGATGCGCGGGGGAACATTCGCAAACGCCGGCCTATTGCGCGGCCAGGTCTTTTTCGATATTGCTTGGCTGGAAATCTACCAATGTTTATGTGTGCTTTCTGAAGAACGGCGGGGATAACAAGGAACAGAAAGGTTCCGAGGGGGAAATAAGATCCGAACCCTAGATACTTCCAGATACGCAAAAAGAAAGATCGCCAAATCAAGTTAACCTTGTGTCCCGGCGAAGACCTCGCTAGAAATGCCTGCTCCCAACATTCTGCATGTCATTCTAGTTCTTCTGTTGGTTCACGACCAACACTTGTTCATACCAGCTCAGGCTCTTTCTTCATTTGATCCGTTCAACCCCGACAATTTACTTCCTGGTTGATCTCTCGGTTAGACGATAGCTAAATTAGCTGAAATATTAAGCGCTCAGATTGCCGCAGACGCGACTAGCTCCATTGCTAGCCCTGAGTCTTCCTTGCTCGCGTGGCCTCTTGTGCTGCCCAAATTAGTAACATTCCTTCGTTGCTAATTAGCGATGTGATTGTGACAACAGCTGCATATGTGTCAACATGCGGGTGTGTGGCCTCTTCATCCGCTATTGGTTCAAGTTACCACCAGCCTGCTATTGTGAGACACTGTAACCTTCCCTAAAATGATAAGGAAATACGATGCTTTGTGCTTGCAAAAACCCAAGATCCTCCAGGCGTCCAACATTGTTCGATCGGTTTTATTTAAGGTGCTGTCTCCCCGGCACAAAATCTTGGTAACATAGAACTCTGCTCGCCGCGAAAATGGCAATGGGCCGTGTCTGAAAGCGTTGTCTCTTTGGCCCGACCTCTCAAAGACTCACATGTCAAGTCCAGGTTCAAGTCCCAGTATGTGACTCTCACCTCCTTGAGGCAAAACTTGAGGGTTTGTTGCAAAATGTAATAATGACTATCGGCTCTTGGGTTGTCTGTTTGCAAGAATGTTTTTGATGGCGGCAGTTGACTTCTGTTTATCTAGTCCTGCGGGATTGATGCTGGCCTTCCTTTCTTTTCGGTCTTCTCTTCGCTTGTTTCACTCATTCCATCTTGTCCTTTACCTTACCAGTGCCATATAGCACCCTTTTATTTTCTTCCCTTCAATCTTTTCCCCGCCGGCGCATGTCACCGTTCATACACAGCATTAACCGATCTTGAGATAGATTTGTTTCTGTGATTAATTGATAGTGATCTATAAACGGGCTTCCCAGGTTATCGGTACTGGAGTTGAACTCAACCGTTTCAGCTGTTCATCTGCCCTTGCTCATACGGTCCACGGCCTGCGGTGAAGGAGATGAGATAGACTGGAAACGTAGTAATACATACTCCTCACTGTTTCCCGGGGTGTCACTCACGGTAGACTAATGCGTTCATAAAAACGCACTCTCGCACACGACAGGAGGAGCAGGTCACTGAGAAAAGAGCCTAGATAGAGTTTGGAAGGATTGCTAGTGGATGGATCCCTCGGAGGGTTAGTGATTCGTGACTTTGTATATATCGTGGTAAGACTTGTGTCAAGGGTGAGCGAGGCTCAATGATAACAGTGTGGCAATTGAGGGAAGATATAGAAAGCACGCAATAGCTTCGGTGCGCGTGATAGTTACAGAGACTAGAAAGAGAAAATGATTATATTGCAGAACAATTACCTGGTTGTTTATCATATTACCTGATTTACAAGGGGCCCAAAATCACCAGTTGTCTAGGCAGTCGCCTCCAAACTTACATTACAGGATCCTTGTCTGTAGGCAGCACCAAATGGTCTAATAGTTTCCCTGGAGCTCACAAGTTGAGTAATTGAGAAACAATGACACTAAGGGACACCGCTTCTTTGTCCTGCATCTCCCTTACTGTACGGCCTCAGGCGTGAGGTGTGATTACAGCATAGGAATTTTATCATTCATACGTGATCTGTTCTGAATATGAACTTACCCTGAACCCATCTGGCCTCTGAGTGTGAATCCAGGTGGGCACAGCTTGTTGCTTACCTCTTCTCTATATGAGATAATGGAATATTGGTCCTGATTTAACCAGCCGAATATTCATGCATATATCAGCCTTGCAGCTCAGCCAAAAACAGTCAAAACAGCCATGCAGTGCCGTCATTTGCACTTTCACACAATCGACATGTTGGCCAGTCATTGCAAGTGGCGGTAAAGATTTAGTCCTGAACCTTGAGCAGTAAAAGCCATCGTTTCGATAATTGCGGAATTATGGTTTCAGGTCCAGTCATTACGCGCGAATGTTGTGGCCTTGAAGCGCATTGGCGTGGCCGGCTTGGACACTTCGAGCCAGGGCTTGCTCACGACGGTAATCTGATCACATGGCCGGTGACTTGTGCGCGTTTGTACCGGTCTGGGCAAATTAGATGTCAAACTCGTGGAAACCTTGAATAGGCTTGCATAGCGAGGCAGCCGAAGCGGGGAAGCGAGCAGTTCTTTACGGGCATGATAATCCTGAACAGCCTGATTGCTATGCCCAAAATTTCCTTAATGCAGCGAGGTACAGAACGAGGTAGTGTCGGATTACTTTGCCATTGGTCGGTTGTCACTCTCCCTACCACAGGCGAATGGCAGGCTGTGATTTCGCGCTTCAACCGAGTTGTCGGAACCCAATAGCAAAGGAGCGCCCCTCTATTAAATATCTGTCGTCGGGTTGACGTGTTTTGTGACGAGGAGAAGTGAGAAACCTGACGAGTCTCCGTGCTCTGTTGGTAGCTGTACACTGTGCATAGCAGAAGCCCACATGATCCTATTGAATTTGACAGAGGCTGGTATCTCACTACCTCAGGAGAGATCGTGGAGTTCGTGATCTGAGCTGTCATGATGATATGAGTGCGTGCACCATTAAGAGGCGCTTACTGTATAAAGCTGCACCACCATCGCGCAAACGGAGAATTGTGTTCAGGGCAATATATTCCAATGACATCGTTTACTCGTGGGGAAATCCGAGTACCGAGCTGTCTCTGTCAACGGTCTGAGGCTCACTTCGGCAACAACCCGTTACTATCCCGGTACGGGGGGCTAGAGGAGATTGGTGGGGCCGGATCTGTCGGCTTAATGATCAGGCCCGTCAGGCTGTAAATCCGTCTCCCATCTCTTCCCTCTTGCCTCAGAAACAGCTCTGACCCCAACAGAATCTTGTGAGCTAACACCTCAACGAGCAATAGTCTAGTACATGGACTTCCAACACCTGAAGTCAAAGACTTTCTTCTTCCTACTGCAGTTTATAACAAGCTGAACATGTCTGACGGGTCAGATTGCTAAGCACGTGGAGTGCAACCGGGCGCTACGGGAATAATCTTAGGCGACATCACATCACCAGCAACAGTAGCCTATTGCCTTATAAGGCACAGTCCTATTGACAGGGTGAAGATGTAAACACTTTGAAGGTATGCGGGGCACACGTTGTAGAAATCGGAAGATTGATCAGGGCTTACTGCGTTCATTAATGAGATTGGACGTGAGAGGAGCTGCATTGCACCCGACTGGACATCCGCTTCTGGCTGGTATGACATTTTTGCATGATCCGATTTTCAATATGTGGCAGCATAAGAATCCGTTGGATTTTAACCTTGCTTGGCAGAATGAACAGGCGCAGTAAGGAGACGCCCGCTAATCAAGGCCCATTCTGCAGAAGTTTGCTCGTGAGCTTCCACAATCAAGCTCGACGGCCAGTTGAAATAAAGGGAAGCGCCCATGCTAGGATCGTCACTAACAGGGGCCCCGGGAGTCAACCCTAGACCAAAGGGTCCCCTGTTCCCTGTCAAGCCCCATTCAAAGCGCTTAATGGCTGGCCTTAATTGGGCTCAAGTTTCTACAGCCGCACCTTCTCTCCGCCGACCGTTTCCCCACCGTCTGCCTCATTGCCCACCATCACATGAAGCAGCGTGCCTTCAACAGATGCTCAGCGTTATGATGGGCTGGAACTGACCATGAAGTGGCAGCTAACACAACCAACATACATAATGTCATTACTAGCAACCAACGGCACTACAGGGGCACGCTAGCATTTCCAGCCTCCGGGCCTCACTGTGTCTTATATCGCTCTGGCCTTTGGGGTCTGCGCTAAATCCGTCCCCCTCCGCTCTTAGTGCTGTGAGGTCGCTTTCCATCATCTCTTTCACTTACCCACCTACTCCCGATCTTGTCAGTTCTGATGTTTCGTTATTGATTTCGTTTTTGCGTATTCCGACTTTCTTGCTTTAGATTCATCCGTTTTTACGATCACGGAGGCGCTATTGAGGCCTCGAGTTCGAGCCTTTCGGCTGCTGTCAGGCGTGTTTCTGTTGCGGGGTTCTACCACCTGTCGCAGATATGAGAATCGGTTGCTTGCAATTCGCGCCCCAGGTGGGAGATGTTGATAACAACCTAAATCGCGCGGATGCTGTTCTGTCGAGAGCAAACCCCGATGATTTGGATGTTTTGGTCCTACCCGAGCTGGCTTTCTCTGGTAAGTCATTTATAAAAACGCTGCCGTCCAATAGCTGTGCTGATATCATGATCAGGGTATAATTTCAAGTCTCTACAAGACATCACGCCGTTCCTCGAACCATCCGGCTCCGGCATCACGTCTCTCTGGGCCAGGACGATCGCTCTCAAGTATAACTGCGTTGTTACTGTCGGATACCCAGAGAAAGTCGATGTTTCACCAAAATGGCCAACCGGACCTGAATACTACAACTCTGTTATCGTCGTCAACGGAGATGGAGAGACCATCGCCAACTACAGGAAGTCGTTTCTGTACCAAACCGATGAGACCTGGGCCCTTGAAGGCAACCGTGGTTTCTACGACGGCTTCATTCCCGGACTTGGAAACACCAGCATTGGCATCTGTGAGTACTCAGCAAATCTGTTTAATATCTTGGTACTAATATTTGGCGATAGGTATGGATATCAAGTTAGTACTCACCATCCACAGTAGTTGATCATATATACTAACATTGACTAGCCCATATAAATTTGAGGCACCCTGGCATGCCTTTGAGTTTGCATTTCATATCTTAGAGGTGGAATCAAACCTGGTCATCGTCTCGATGGCTTGGATGACTAGAGATGACCCACGACGCTTCACGCGTATGCCTAATGAACCCGATATGGAAACTTTGACATACTGGGTCACCCGACTTGAGCCTCTCATTCGTTCAGATAACCAGGATGAGATCATTATAGTGTTCTGCAACCGTTGCGGAAATGAGGACGAAGTTTTGTATGCCGGAACCAGTGCTGTCGTTGGGATCCAGGACGGTGAGGTCAAGGTCTACGGCCTCCTTGGGCGCGGAGAGAAAGAGTTGCTAGTTGTCGACACCAACAACTCGCCATATGCTAAGCTTGTGTATCGACCGGAAACTGGAGGTAAAGGCATGGAAGCTCCTGGCCATCTTGAGCAGACGAAGAAACCAAGCGATGATGACAAAAAGAAGAACGATCCAAAAACAACACCAAGTGAAAGCGAGGCCGGTTCTAGCAACTCCAAGTCATCTTCGGCACCACCACCGCCGCCGCCTCCCCAACTTCCCGAAGACTTTGCGGTGAACTCCCCGAACGGTTCGACAAGAAAACGACATCCGCCTGATATCACCATTCCTAAAGAACAGTCTGTGCCGACGAGCTATTCTGCCCGCTCACCTGGCGTTAATAGCCTCAACATTCCGACACCGTCCGCTCCCAGCCCAACACCCATGGCTCTTCGACCACGACTGATTATCCCCGAGTCGCCCCCAATTCTTCCTCATCAGTATCCTCCCGATCATCCCATCAGTGCTGCATCCCTAAGATCAGAGAGGTCTATTCGTTCCGTCAAGTCTGACCAGTCGGAGGCCTCAACAAGGACTATTCGCACAAACCCTCGACCGCCAGAGGAGAGCACACCCTATCCTGATAGCGGTGCACCCTTGAGTGGATATCCAGCAAACTACTTCCCTTCAGAGAAAGTCATTTATGGCGGCGATGTCACTATTGACAGCGCTGGGCCTTTTAGTCCTAACACTCCCTTTGAAGACATATCCCCGATCTCGCCTGCTGAATCATACTATTGGCGACCAACGGACAACATGATGCGAACACCACTATCTGCTGGTGGCTGGACTCCTGGCACACCTATTGGAAGAAGAGCTGAGCCATTTCCTTGGCCGGCTATCACGGGAAAAGCGTATCCTACCAACCACAGTAGCGCTAAGGATCGTGCGAAAGATAATGCAACACCGAAGGACCTGAGAAATCTTCATTCCCAATCTCCTCAATCTAACTCTTCATCAAACCGAACCGTCAAGAGTGAGAAATCTGCCCGCTCAGGCTCGTCCGTGAACTCAAAAGGCAAGATTCAGAGCACCATCAAAGAGAGCCAAGCCTTCGAGCGACCATACTCTCCGAAGTCCCGAAACGCCAGCCGTTCAAGACCACATGAAAGAACTGGCTCCGCTCTTGGCGATCGAGAAACCAATGCTGCAATTTCAATACACTTAGAGGGCATTTCGCTGCGAGCCGAATCCGCCAGTCGAATGCGGGCAGGTTCGGCGAGTGGCACACCTGTCGGCGAGCGTGTCCAATCTCCACAATCTAGGAATGAAAGTCGCACACGCTCGGGTGAAGCTGCAAGTCTTCAGCCTGAACAGCATATGATCCGTATTGCTGCAAGTCCCAGCATTCTCAAAGACGATCAGCGGAATCAATACCAATCATTATCCCGCGTAGCCCGTCACCAACGGAGTAACTCATATGCGTCAAGCCAAACTCCTGCTGTTGATAACGACCGCTCTGATACGCCCAAGTCAGCAATTAATATGGCCCGTCCAGCCTCGCGTGCTGCTAGTCGAGGCCGGACTCCCGGACCAAAATATTCCTCAACAAATGGCACTGTTGTTTCGGTCTTGCCAGTTGTTGAGAGAGCATCGTCGGCAGACTCGACTAGGAATGACAGGCTTCATAGTCGTATTCATCAAAACGGAACCGGAAGTCGACAATCTCAAACGGGCAGGAATGCATCTGCCCAAAACGGACGCCGCCGGTCAGACGAAGGGACTACAGAGCAGTTCGAAAGAGTTGAAGCCATTGTCTGTCCTAGCTGTCCAGTACACGGCAGACGGTTGTCATCAGACGAAGAACCAAACGACGGGAGGACAACACCTGCGCCTCAATCGCCCCCTAACCCTTCTTCAATTTTGAGGCCAGCCTCGAGCACTGGTCTGACCCGCCACCTCCAGCCTGAGCAGATTGAGCCTCGGCGGGCATCCTCGGGTGATGCTAGTCAGCTTGCCAGTGAGAAACCTGTCCCTGATCTAAGTTATGACACTCAGTCCTGTTCCCAGAATGAGGCTGCTGAAATCAGTGACTGCGGCTCTTTCGCGGAAACACTTCAAACTGTTTCCACTCCTGGGCGCTCTCCTGCCACCCCCTCTTTCAACCCCTCGACACCCAAAGCGATGGTGCTCCATACAAGCGATCTGGAAGTCGAGCCACTTTTCGGTGGCAGTCTGACTGGTTCTGAAAAGACCCCGACATCCCGTTGCGCCGAAACAGATGCTCTCGGCTTGCTTGATAACAAAACCACCGTATAGACTCAGAAAATCCATCATGACCCGTGGATGCCTTTTTGCCAATTCAGATTCTCCGATTGGGCTAGAAAGATTTAAAGATCTGACATCTGCGGTCAAAAATTCACATTTTGGTGAGAAAAAGGACTCATGGGTTGTGGTGGATCTTCTGAGTCTACACGGTGGTTCTGTTATCAAGCAAGCCGAGAGCATCTGTCTCGGTTCGAATCCACATTCACATTTTAAATTTCTTCTTTCGGGACTCCATGTCCATGACTTTTAGTCTGACTGCACTGCACGAATTTATTGGATGGAAAATTGCGCAGAATTTGGCGGCACTATCTGGAGTTTGCGCTACCTTGGCGAGTAGCTGGTAGCTTGATACCATGGGTTTTCAGTTTACAGTGGCTGGGTCTGTTGTGAGGTAAAGAGTCTAGGATATCACGATCTTTATCCAATTCCCAAATCGACGGTTGATCAGGCTGGCCGTTGCCACTACGGCGAACCCTCACAACATCCTGGATTCCATTTGTTTATTAGTAGTAAGATGACGATTGCGGGAGTTTGCGTTTGGCAACATGTAGATAATGACCATAGTTTACAATTGAAATGATATACGTTACACTAGCTCGAGTACTGCACCTACCTGCCTTGCCTACACGGACTTTTAAGTTGTCGGATATGGCTGTTTCCAACATACATGTTATACCTATATTACAGCGTACGATGTATGAGCTGTGGACTGAGTTTCAAGTGGCATCGCTTCATCTTTCGATGTTGAAGCCAAAGTCAAACCAGTGACCAACAAGTTCGCTGGCATCTATATCGAGAGTGGCGTCTTGAGGAACATCCAGCATTGTTCAGGTTTATGAATCGTTGGTCTTTATCGTACTTCCACAACATAACCAAGAGCTATTCAACATTGAGTTTGCAGTCCAAGACCGTGTATCACCCACAGAGTTACAATTAAACTTCACCTGTGATGTCCTCAACAACCATGTTCGATTTGAATCCAATAGAGATGTTCGTAGAGCAAATCCTCCAAAGTATAATGGCATCACTTTGTTCAAATTGAGAAACTGCAGTCATCCTCTTCGATACATGGTTGCATCTTTATGAACGGCTTCCTCAAGATGACTTCAACAAATACTCCTCTACCAGATCTATCTACCTCATACAGCATTATCGGAAGCAGCTCCAGAGTCGATGTCGGAAGGATACTGTTCGAGTCATTATATAACTTTACCCGTACGCATGTCGGGAAATACGTCGGGCAAGCCGTGCAGCCTCCAGATTATCTCGAAAAACTCGCTTCCGACAACTTCAGTGCGACGTTTGCATTGAGCAACGGTACGGTGGCCATGAAGCTGGCCAAAGATTCCTTCTCACACGAACTCTGGCTTGACTATGCCATGTCAAAGCATATATGCGACGTATTTTCCGTCTTGAACATAAACGGCGTCAACTTTCCCAATTTCAACAGTTTCATGCCAAGGGACAACAGCCAGGTTTGGGCTGATATGCACAAGGAGTATCAGTTCTTTACAAGTGCCTACTTGACCGAACGAGTACCACCAATTCCGCTCAGTCTTCAGCTATCGTTAATGAAAGCCTTTTCCAAAGAGCTTGACTACGTGCCAATAACGCACGACCTGGCAAGTCATGATTGTCTGGTGCGGCTGTACTTTGGCTCTCTTGGGGGTGCAACTAAACACTCTGGCGACGACTTGCCCTACAACTTCGAGCTGCACCTCAACCACATGATTGAGTTGGGCGTTAGCAGGCCGTTCTACTTCGCCATCGTTAGAGATATGGCAACAGCTCTGGCGGCTTTACATTGGGCCGCATGCACGGCCGCGAATGGCGTCAAGTTTGTTCTGGGCGGTCCTCGAGAAAGACAGAGGTTGGATGCCACTATCGCAGGGCACGATCAAGTTTGCCTCTGGGCTCTCAACTTGGAAAAGGCCGCATGTATACCGTTCGGCGTAGATGGTGTGGCCATGGCAGTTGACGCATATATGGCTAACGATCCCTACTATCCAAGGCCTTCTCAACAGGACTCTACGGCCAAATACGTCTGGCTCGTTTTCAAGGAAGCCTATTTGAGCGCATCGAACATCATTTTTGGCCCAGGCCATACCTCTAAACATCGCCTCCCTGTCCTTTTCATCGAGGGTATTGAAGATAGGCTGAGAGACGGGAGATGAGTTATTAGTGAGGCGCTGCGGGCTTGAAATATCGGGCTTTTTTGTTATATAATTGGATGGGAGATGTACATTTATTAGCCGATATATGGTATTGAAAGCAGCATCCAATCAGGTAGTGTAGCTATGGAAGAAACCATTGACAGACTGCTTATATTCAATTCCCCGTACTTCCGAATATGGTCGATCATTTTCCCTGTTGGATAGTCCAATGCCGTGGCCTTGAGAGTTTTATGAAGAGATCTCCGTAACTCTGGGGTGATGCTCAAAGTGCGTGTCATGCGATGATGCTCACTCGTTCGCAGAGGATAAACATGTTTACACGGTTGATACTGCAAGCACTTGAAGCTAATCACCAACAGTCCAGGTGGGTCACGGGGCCCGGGAGAGGTCCGCTAGACTCGGTAGCGTGCCCGGACAGGGGTTCTCTCCTCCGTGATTGATCGTGTTGCCGCCGGAGCTTGTGTGAATGTCCAGGGGTCCATGCAGAGGCTGGGTGATGCCAGTGATGGCGATTCTGAGTGGCTGGACCCCTCAATTCTTTTTCCCTCACAGAGCTTGCCTCAACACCAAAAACACTGCAGTAGGGTGATGATGCACACCGCGCCCCCTGCCCTTGACCAATCGTGACTCTCCTTTGCCTGTGACTTGCTGTAGTGGGTTCCAATCGTCTCTCCCGCCCCCAGATGTGCTATGTCCCGGCATCCGTATTCAAGAACCGGCGGCTGCACTCAACTCATCACTCACATCATTTCTGTTCCCACTCCTAAAACATAACTGCTGTTCAGCGTTTTGACCTCTTGCAGCCGCTCTGTTTGCGGTTGCGGTGCCACAGTGCTGCATTATCTTCCACCTTTTCCACACGATAGTTCAGGTACAGATATATGTCAATCACATCTGACGGGCGGTTCAGTTGCGTCTCATCTTTGTTATAAGGGCCCCACGGTCATCGCTTTCCCGCCCCCAATCGTCTGGCGTATACAATTCAAAGTCGATGTCTTAAACTTGTGTCGGCATCTATGTAACACAAAAGATTCCTGCTTTTCGAAACAAGAAAGGGTCCCCGCTCTGGTCGAGTCCATTCAGAAATCTGCGACCTCAATTCATAACCTGCAGCCCTCGAGCTGGCCGCGTTCTCATCCAACAACTTCAATCTTTCAAAGATGAAACTGCCAACGTTAATACCAATCCTGGGCTTGCTCAGCCCTGTTGCAGCCATATTGGTTGCTGACAACTCGCCTTGCGGGACGCTGTGCGGCAACGTTCTTGATGCGACTACCGCCGACGATATCGTCTGCCAAGAAGACGATTACAAGAGTGGTGCAGGGATTGTCTATCAACAATGTGTCGCATGCGAATTGAGCAGCGACTACCGTACAAAAGATAATGAGACCGACCAGCAATGGCTGCTCTGTGAGTTCACTCATTGTTCACTGTTCTCTCTATCTTGGCTAACATGACATGCTCCAGACAACGTCCGTTATGCAATTTCGTATTGTTTATTCGGAGTTCCCGATAACGAAAAGATCATTAACACTCCTTGTTTAACTTCGTACGCTTCCTCTCATCCGCCAATAGCCGCTTCAGAGCTAACAGACCCGATAGAAAGGCCTGTGGACCATTCCGCCAGGCCGTTGAATACAAGAATCTATCCTCGAACATCGAAAGCTATGAGTACTGCGATGACTGGCCAGTACATGACACACTCGACTTCAATGGCTGCACAGATTGTCTGCGCGCTGGTGATAACCATTATTTGGCCAACTGTAAGAGCTTCCCATATGACCAAGGATCTTTGTTGAAATACTTACACGCTACAGTCTTCACTCTTCTTCAAGCTGGATGTGAGCAAAAACCGGTCCCTGGTACTGAAATCTCCATCGATGGAGGCGTCTTCTCACAAGACATTGTAAGCATCACCGAGCCCTCACCCGTTGCCTCGCTGGACCCGGACTGGCTCGATCAGGGCCCCATCAGTTTGGGTGCCAAGGTCGGCATCGCTGCTGCTGGTGTGGTCTTTATTCTATTCATCCTTGGCTTCTGTATCGTCTGGCGAGGTAAGAGACGGAGGAGAGCATTTCTACGACAACTGGAGAATCGACCTCGTGCCAAAGGGGGTTGGCCGACGCCACTGAACATCTCCAACGATATGCGAGAGACACCATTAAGCCAAAAGCCTCTCAGAAGCTGGGATGAGTCGCCTGTTAGTGCTCGATCGGAACACACTTTCCCGAGATATGTCTCTCCCTACGGTTCTCAATACAACAGTCCCGTCAGCGCTACCGAGCTACAACTTGCCCAATGGCCTGTGTTGCATCCCAACCAACAGCCACACCCACCGATGCCCAATCATCCATCTAATCCTCACTTGTATCCCGAGATGTTCCCTAACATGTACAAGTCTGATACCAACCCCTCAGGCTCCCAGATTGGAGTGGCCCTGGGCGGAGACGATTCGTCACTCAACACACCACAATCCAAGGGTAAAGATCGTGAGGAGGCTTATGAGATGCACCCTGTGGAAGGCCATATGCACGGTGCGATTGGGATTTATCAGCCCAATCCTACTCATGCAACGTACTCACCACAAGATTACTTCAATCATGAGAATATGCAGCAAGGTCAGATCTATCAAGGTCAAGGGAACGGACACGACGGCATATATGAGGAGGACACAAGGGGAAGAAGACGATAATATAGAAGATGAAAAAAAAATTAATGCGCCCACGATTAATGTATGTTCCAGTATTGGGCGCTTGGAGTTGAACAACAGGAATACCAATTTTATTTATTATGCATGACTGACACTCGCGATTTGTTCAACAAGGCGGAGACCATGAAATAAGACCACATATTACTAAGTCACATAACTTGAGGTACATGGGAAAAGTTTTCAGTCGCAACGAACCATATGAATTCAGTACAACATACAAATAGTGCGAACTAGGTAGTTATACATCATTTGCGCCTTGAGGTAAACTTGGCCTGCTCAAAAGGTATAGGGTAAGCAAACCATCCTCGATGCATAAAAATGTTAGCAGCATGGCGGATCTGTGGCGTAGAGCGTGGCTGGGACTGCGAAAAGCGGACAAGGTAACCTGACTGGGCATAGTGTCCAATGGCCGGTCGCAGCTTCCTTCCGGGCCCCCACAATGGAGTCCGGCCAGAGAAAAAAAAATTTGGAAGCTTCTTTCCAAAGTTCCAACCACCACACCCGGGCAAGACACTGAGGAAATTTACGAATCGAACCTTCCGTTTCTTCCCTCCTGTCGCTTGAAGCACCTGCCGCGCTTGGCCCGGTATATCACACAGATTTTCAAAGAAGGAAATCACATCCCCCACAGACAAGATGGGCAAGGAAGTCGCGGTCGTCAAGCAGACGACATCAGAGGAGGACGAGTACACCATCAAGCCCCAGGCTACCACTCCTTCCCTCGACACAAGCGAGTGGCCTCTGCTCCTCAAGAACTATGAAAAGCGTGAGTCTCCTGATGAATTGCTGTCTTTGCGACGTGTTTTTGATGCTTTTTGGACATCTTTCGAGACCCAATTGCTCGCCTCGTTTCAAGATTCAAGGGCTAACTGGTAATCTTCAAAACCTGCAGTCCTCGTCCGAACTGGCCACTTCACTCCCATCACCTCTGGCTGCTCTCCTCTGAAGCGCGACCTTAAGCAGTACATCAGCTCTGGTGTTATCAACCTCGACAAGCCTTCCAACCCTTCCTCTCACGAGGTCGTCGCTTGGGTTAAGCGCATTCTTCGGTACGGAAAAAAACCTAATCAATGCTACCGCGTCAATGCGCGCGTGAAAACACTTACTAACGACACTGAATCTGTAGATGCGAAAAGACTGGTCACAGTGGTACCCTCGATCCCAAGGTCACCGGTTGCTTGATTGTCTGCATTGACCGCGCCACTCGTCTTGTCAAGTCTCAGCAGGGTGCCGGAAAGGAGTATGTTGCTGTCATCCGTCTCCACGACAAGCTGCCCGGTGGCCAGGCTCAGTTCGCCCGCGCTCTCGAGACCCTCACCGGTGCGCTTTTCCAGCGTCCTCCTTTGATCTCTGCCGTCAAGCGTCAGCTCCGTATCCGAACCATCCACGAGAGCAAGCTCATCGAGTTCGACAACGACCGTCACCTCGGTGTCTTCTGGGTCAGCTGTGAGGCTGGTACCTACATCCGAACACTCTGTGTTCACTTGGGTCTCCTCCTCGGTGTTGGTGGCCACATGCAGGAGCTTCGACGTGTTCGCAGTGGTGCCATGGATGAGTCCAAGGGCCTTGTCACTCTTCACGATGTTCTCGACGCTCAGTGGCAGATGGACAACACCCGCGACGAGTCTTACCTCCGCAAGGTTATCTCCCCTCTCGAGACTCTCCTGACCTCTTACAAGCGTCTGGTCGTCAAGGACAGCGCCGTTAACGCTGTCTGCTACGGTGCCAAGCTCATGCTTCCCGGTCTCCTGCGATACGGTAAGTCGCATAAAATATCCAAGTCTGTTGCTAGTCACTAATTCCATTTTAGAGTCCGCCATTGAGCACCACGAGGAGGTCGTCCTCATGACCACCAAGGGTGAGGCCATTGCTCTGGGTATCGCCCAGATGTCTACTGTCGAGATGTCCACCTGCGACCACGGTGTTGTTGCCAAGGTCAAGCGTTGCATCATGGAGCGCGACCTTTACCCCCGCCGATGGGGTCTCGGCCCCGTTGCCCTTGAGAAGAAGAAGCTCAAGGCTGACGGCAAGCTCGACAAGTTCGGTCGCCCCAACGATGCCACTCCTGCCAAGTGGAACTCCGAGTACAAGGACTTCGGTGCCCCGGCCCCTGACGCCTCTGCTGCCGCTGCTGCTGCCGCTCCTGCCACTCCCGCCAAGTCCTCCGCTGAGGATACTCCTATGGAGGAGGCTTCTGCTTCGTCTCCCGCTGCCGCTGACGACAGCAAGGACAAGAAGCGCAAGAAGCACGATGGCGAGACTGCTGAGGAGAAGGCTGAGCGAAAGCGACGAAAGGCCGAGAAGAAGGCGGCTAAGGCTGCTAAGAAGGCTTCCAAGGGCGAGGCTATGGATAGCGACAGCGACTAAGGTATTCCAGGCTATGACGCTGGGTATGGGCCTGACCCGGAAGGCGGACCTTGATACCCTCGACGTAGGGTCTGTTGGAAATGAGCGGTCTGAATGCTGTACCATATTCTCGTGTTTAGTGCCTTTTTTTGCTGTTTGAAATTGTTTAGGGGATATAATGGCGTTTGGTTCGAAAATCCTGGTACAAGGAGTAGATGCTCGGCACTCAATGCAAAGGACGATAAAAACTAAGACCATATCTCCACCGGGGAATTTTTTCGACAATGTGATTGCTTGAGGTCATGTAGTATCATGTTTTGCTGCCGTAGTTTATGCTTGTGACCGTCATACGTGAGACGTGGTAAACTGTGGTTTAGGGGATACCAACGCATGGCGCAGCACTTAGCGGTCACGTAATATCATGACTCGCTAAGGGTAAGGCATAGTTGGATCCCGATTTGAGGTTCCGTATTCTGAACCGTCTAGAAAGTCTAGTGCGTGTGTTGTCATGATAAAAGTTGCGAACTAAGACTACTGAATGCACGATGACCCATTTTCTGGGTACGAGTCTGCAAGATAAAGAGAGGCTGAGCTGAGGTGAGGTTCCACAAAATGAACGTTTTGATAGTTTCTGACACGCAGAGCTTGGTAACAATCAATTTGATGTCGTATTAGTCACCGATCTTTTAGGAACTACTCTTGGCTAGACGAAACATGGCATTTGGGTGGAAACATTGGACGAATCAGCGCTCAAGAGGCGTATCTCGAGTAACAACTGCCTCTGTTTCACACTTCAAGGGGTGGAATACCACGACAGCAGCTTGTTGGTCCAACAAAAATCATCAAAGCGTCACAACTCTATCGACCAACTCATGACATGGCACAAAGCATAGAGCCGAAACCTTGGGCGTCTATCTATACCCCCTGGTATATTGAACCCTTATATTGCTTGGATTTACTTTGCTTCCATGTTTCCCTAGACAAGATTAGGGATGGCCCTAAAATGAAAATTCTTTGAGATAACGCGCGTAGTTGGGTTTGTCCTGCTTGAGAATGGCAAAGAGGGTCTAGGTATCAGAGCAATGCCCCATGACTTGGCCACTGACTATGATGAGGGAGCCAAGTATAAAGTCAAGGGCTTGGAAGAAATCGGGATGTTAATCTTGTTCTTGCTCGCCTGTGAAGCTTTTGACGTCAAAGTTTTTGAGATTTCTTAAGCTACTTATCAATATCAGAAAGATACTTCAACCAGCATAACCACCCCTTCGTCGACCGGCGTATTATCTCTGTGTTAAAGTTAAAACATTTACAAACCGAGGGCTTTTTCACTCTTGGGGTATAAAACCTCGCCCAGTTTTCTCATATCTTTCAAGGGTCCGTGAATCAACAACGTCAGAGAGTGTTGATCACCTGGATCACCAACCTTCAGCTATTACACACTCGGACCCAGTGATCGACGATATATGACATCGAGATTAACAGGTACCGAGATTGAGGCTCAACCAAACAATTTATATGCTACAGCTCCTGCGGATACATTCAAAGAGTTGTCAGTTCGGAACAACATGCCTATCATGTCTATTCTATCAAGCCCTTGCAGTCACATCACCACCCTCCTCCTCTCCCTTCTTCTCTTGAACACCGCTTCAGCCCTACCCACAAATACACATAGTTCTATAATCAGACCTTACCTATTACCACCCGAGAAGCACCATCTAAGTCGGAGAGCAAAAGGCGAACCCGACATCTTCCTCCCACGACTCCAAGTCAACTTCCCCGATCCATGCCTCCTTCATGACCAAGACGATCATTGGGTATCGTTCGCAACAAGTGGAAATGGATATCACATCCAAATCGCCATGGCAGACGATCCCTTTGGAGAATGGACGCATCTTCAAAAAGATGCCCTCCCAGGCTCCGGATGGACCACTGGCAGAAACTATTGGGCTCCAGATGTGCGAAAGCTAGGCCAGGACTCATACGTCATGTACTTCTCAGGAGAACATCCTGATGGTGGACACTGCATCGGAGTTGCGCGATCGCAGAACAGCACAGGTCCGTACGAGATGGACCCTGAACCCTTCGCCTGTCCACGAGACGAAGGTGGAGCTATCGACCCGGCGGGATTCATAGACGAGTCGACAGATAGACGCTATGTCGTCTACAAAGTCGACGGCAACGCTCGCAACAAGAACGCAGGAACTCCCATCCGGCTACAGGAGGTCTCGAAGGATGATGGATCAACGCGGATCGGCAAGCCTGTGGATATCATGAACCGGATTGCCTCCGAGGACGGACCCCTAGTAGAGGCTCCGAACCTAGTACGGACGCAAGACGGAAAATACCTGCTCTTCTTTAGCAGCCACATGTACACGGATAACGCTTACGACGTCAAATATGCCGTGGCCGACAGGATCGAAGGTCCGTATATCAGGGGTCCGCTGCCGTTCCTCAAGACACCGGCTCTGGGCCTGAAGGGACCCGGCGGTGGCACAAGCGCGGAGGATGGAGCATTCATGGTGTTCCACGCCTGGTGTAGGAAGGGTGTTAGGTGCATGTATACCATTGGATATGGGGTGAGCTACATTTAGTGATTCCAAGGTGTAACGATGGAAAATGGGGCGTTTGATGGCCAGTGTTTACCTCTATAGATTTAGATTGGATTTTAGTTTTGAACTCAGGAATACCCTAGGATATGCGATTCATGGTTCGTTTATGTGACAGATCTCGGCTCGAGCATTGATCGATTCCAGGCTGAATCTGAGGTGTGATGTTGATGGTGATGCAACATACGTGAATGGGTGATAAAGTGATGGATAAGGAGGCTACAGGGCAGTTTAGGGCTAAGGTCGAGCGCTTGGGCTGGTGCAACCCCTGAAATGGCAGGAATGGTAACCGCCCAATATCCCAAGTTGTCTCCTTCCTCGTCTCTGATTCGCTGCCTGAGAAAGCTTTCTTCCCGCCCTACCAGGCACAAACGAATGAGGTTGGAGAGAAACCTCCGCAGAGAGACTTAACGTCTTTCAACACCATCCATCATATTTTACAGCGTTTAAGCGCCCGTATCCGTTCCACTATTGACGATCACTATTCGCTGCTCGGTCCCTTCTTCGATTCTAGATACGGACTAGTTATTGACTATCACGAACCAACTGCAGCCAAACGCACAATAGCCCTTGCGGCACAGACTCATGGCGGCACTTCTCAACCGAGAATTGGGTGATTGGAGCTACAGCATGCAGCGCGACAATCGTACTCTCCTCCTTTTGGTTTTGTTCATGTCTTGGCCCTTGAAAGCTGAACTCTACAGGATATGCTAGAGCATGCTAGAGCCTGGCATGGCGTTGCATCTGCAGTTCTTGATCGAGTGATGAAGAAAAACGACCAATAAGTTGTGCACCAGGCTTGTCTGTCACTTTTGTGGTAGTTCATAGCCTGCTCTTCCCCATCTTTTCTGCTTCTGCTCTTCAATTGCGTTTCATCTTTAATTTTGCCGTTCCCTTCCCCTTCCCATTCTTTCCCGTCTCGTTGCTCGTTTCCTTCTTGTAAACGCCCTTTATTAACTCACTACTCTTTTTTGTACTCCCTCGTGATTCTCTTTCTACATAATCGTTACTACTATAATGCTGTAACAAGAGTGTCAGGTACACCACTACAACCTTCAACTTACCTGATTCATATCCTTCTATCATTCCTTTATCCTCCAAATTAAGGTGTTTCGTTTCACAGCTGGCCTGGCCTCAGATTTACCTTGATAATTACCAACTTTTATATCGCTTATTGAAACGGCAAATTTCCTTTCGAAACAGTAGGCCAAAACAACGGCCAGCACTAACACGATGTTCCTATTATCTATCATCCTTTCGCTTCTCTTTGTGGTCTCAACCACCGCACTACAGGTCACGCCCAACTCGCCCTGTGCCCAATTCTGCTTTGACCAGTCTGATAACGACTCACCCAAAACTCGCGGTGACGAGATCGTCTGCAATGACGATGACTTCAAGAGAAAGGCCGAGGGGCAAAAGTTTCAAAGATGTCTAGCTTGCTTGCAGGACAGCACCTTCAAGCAAGGCGACGAGAGTGACCAGGACTGGTTCTTGTGTAAGTAAGCTTCTTGTCCTGTGGAAATCATCGTCTGACCTGCCTACCTCCAGACAACATGCGTTACTCCTTCGATTATTGCATCTTTGGATATCCTAATGCAACTGACATCCCATCGGGCCCATGTATCACTTCTGAAGCCTGTGGCCCCATTGGAAATGCTCTGAAGGAGGGCATCGCTCAACCAAACGACAGAGAGCAATATGACTACTGTGACACCGACGACAAAGCCATGCTTGGTGACGCAGTTGCCAAGTGTCAGGCTTGTGTCAAGGCAGATAGCACCCATACAATTATATCAAACTGTGAGTCATCCTCATACACGGCTGTTTGCTTCGTCTAACATTTGCCCTAGTCCTTGTTGCTCTCGATGCTGGATGTCAACAACGCCCCAAGCCCGGAACACCTATCGGGCTCAACGACACTGTCTTCAGCGAAACAACTATTTCGATCCTGGACCCTTCTGCTTCTGTTGTTCCTGGCGACAGCCACGCCCTCCCCAACACCTCCATCGCAGCCATTGCCGTTGGTGCTTTTGCTTTCCTCCTCATCTCCGCAGGCTGCATCTTCATGCAACATCGCAGACGCAAGAGGAATTCCACCAGCAACAGACGGTCCTCACTTTCCTTCCGTTGTCAAACACATCTCACCCCAAGAACACCTGGCTTCCATGACCTCCCTCCATACATGGATGAAGAGCGTAGTTTATCCAACTCTCCGTTTTGGGGCCCGCGTAACTCGACGGGAAGCCCGCATGATACCCACAAACTTGGTATTGTTACGACCACGATTCCATACCCACCTCCCACGAGAACCCCTTTGCACACTCCACTTCGCGAGGATGCATCACCCACAGAGAGCATATCAAGCTCCTCCAATGCACCTTTGCTGTCCAACTCAGCAGGACCACAGTGCAGCACCCCAGGCATCGCATCTCCTCTATTCAGCCCAGGCCTCTCTATTACAACGCCTCGGTCGGCAACCTTTCCACGTGAGTGTCACGACAGCAACAACCCTTGGGTACAACAACAGAATAGCAGCTCAACCAAAGGTTTTTTGAGGAAGAAGCAGTCTAGAGACTCTCAAGCCCCAAGCGAGACACGCAGTATCAAAATTGTGTTTGATCCACCACCAAAGAGGGCGAGATGAGCATACATCCCAATCTTGTCTCTTTCTTTTGACTTTCTGAGCGACGGCGTTTTGGCTTGAGAGGAGCTTGGTGTTCACGAGCATAGATTTAGCACAAAAAAAATTTACAATCTTTGAAGACATAGCAACTCAAGAACTGAGAAGGGAAAAGTGTGTAGTACGGCTTCAACGCCGGATGTTTATATTTGCTTGTCCGTTTCACCATGCTATGCCGTACCCTTCCCAACCAAATCTAATCCATGCTCCTCCTCCATTTAAATCTCACGTCTGAAGGTGCTTGCTTCATCGAAAAACCAAAACATCGAAACAAAATGTGTACCTCGAAGGCTCGATCCAACCTTTGAAATATATACTTATGACAGTGTTGCCGTCCTCATTATCCGCAGTCTTTGCTTTCTCCTCACCCCTCTTGGTCCCAGGGCGTCGAGCCCCTACTCATAACTTCGCTTTGCATTCTATCGTTTTGGTCTCGGAACCATGTCGCCCCTTCTTCCATCTCCTCTCTCATAGCGCGGAGTTCGTCGATCAGGGTCTGCGCATCGCTCATAACCCGCTTGTGCGAGCTGGATTTAACCTGCCGCTCTTGAGTCGCTTCGTCTTCATCCTCCGCTGCCCTCTTTCTCTTATTCTTTGTGGCTGTGCTGTCTGACTCATTGGTGTCGGTGGTTCCATATGAACTAGACAGACGATGCCGCCCATCAGGACGGGTGAGATCACTTATAGAAGCCCGACGGTTGAAATCGTTGCTCGGAGGTCCCATAACATTACTTCCAAGTTGCCTTCTCTTCGCATAATATATCTCGTTTGCCAGTGATTCAGGCACAGACGTGCCATCGGGCAGCTGCACAATTCCCATAGCCTTGAGCCGCCAACGCTCTGACACTTTGCTGATACGGTTACTTGGTTCAGGGCTTGACGTATTTCTGGAGGCCATAGGAGGCAACGAGCGTCTGAAAGTGGCGGATTGATCACTAAATTGTTGTCGAAGCGCTCTGGTTTTTGAGCCGCCCCGTGAAACAGATGTGGTGGACTGCTTACTCGAGGGAGTACTAGTCACAGACGGCGCTCTACGCACAATCTTAGAGATAGCCTCTTGTTCATTGTTGATTCCAGATAGAACACCAGAAGCACGCAACGCATCCTCCTCTGCTGCTTGACGACGTTTGTTTGGCTTTTTATGCTTGAGAAAATCCTTCAATTCTTCCGATCGGTTCAATTCTGCAAGTTCGGCCTTTTCTCGCGCGGCCCGACGAGCAGCTTCTTTCTGAGCCTTGGCTTGCTCAGCACGTTGTGCTTCGTAGTAGGCTCTCATTTGCTCTCGACCACTCCGACGGAGCTGGCTCAGGCGTCGATCGCGCGCAATCTCTTTCCAGCGGTAGAAGTATCTGATCGATAGGTTGTAGATGCGAAAGTTCTGTGCTTCGGCAAGGGCCTTCTCGTCTTCTTCTTTCTGCTTCCTTGTTTCCTCATCCTGAACATACTTTCGATATACGCCTTGCAATATGTTATCTAGCATGAATGCTTGAAATTCGTCCATAAGTCCATCATCACCCTTTACAAACCATTTGGTGAAGTCACCAAGAAGATCACGTTGTGGGGCTGGCAGCGCTGGGGAGGATACCGGTTCTCTAGGCGGTTGAGTGGTTGTTAAAGCCGTTGAGGGTTGAGGAACATCGCCGGCCGTTGGCGTGAGGGCAGTGGAAGTTCCAAGGGGAGGGAACGAGAATTGAGGCGTCGACGCAACAGGTGGTTGCGAGCCAAGAATACTCGTTGCTGGCTTGTTTTGCTCCCCAGTGAGCGTGGGGAAACCGCCCAAGCTGGGTCCTGCTGTGGGCTGTGTCGCTTGTGGAGCGTTCGCATCAGTGGACGACGTTTGTGGTTGTGTTGAAGAATTTAGAGAATTTCCAGGTAACTGAGGGGTTGGTGGAAGTGTGTTGATGGCGGGCGGCTTCGTTTGCCCAGTTGGTGCAATAGTTGCAGTTTGGCTTTGGAACTTGTCGGATACTGTCTCATTACTAGAGATGTTGTTGGCTGAGGGAGTCGTAGGCTTAGGCGGCTGGAAGAAGGTCGGCTGGGATGTTGGTGTAGTGGCCTTGCTTGATGGCGCGAATGGTTGACCGAAGGGGCTACTCTTTGCCGCCTCAGTGGAAGGAGTCGATGGTTTACCAAAGGCAAACGGATTTGGCGATGGTGTTGTTCCGGACCCTAATGACTGCTGAGTGCTGGGAGTCGCACCAACGGAAACATTATTGAAGAACGACGGTGGAGCTGCGGAAGTTGACGGCGCGAATGGGTTGCTAGCGGGCTGTTTCGGTGCTGAAGCCAGACCCGAAGCAAAAGGGTTCTGCTGAGGTGTTGTTCGTTGCAAGGCAGAGCCGTTGGCCGTGGCGGTTCCGTTGAATGTAGTCCCTAAGCGAATACAAACGTCAGAACCAGTGGTTTAGGCGTGTCTTTGCCAGATTTCCAGTGGTTCGTCTCGAGCCAACGATATCGCCCTGAGTGAGTCTCAGGAGCAATGGCTTATCGAGTCTCCGGCTGAATGCGATTTCCTATTCGCCTGCAATAAAAAGGCCCCTACATATAGTCGTATATGCAGAGAGCCATGGGATGCAGAATCTTTGGCGCAAATTAAAAAGTAGGGATAGGGTCTTACCTGACGTGCCGTTAACGGGCTTATTGTTTCCCCAAGATCCACCAGGTGTGCTAGCAGATGAAAATGCGCTGGGTGTTGTGATCTTTGGTCCAGTAGGGATGAGTGGTTTGTTGGTGGTAGTTTGTGTGTCAGAAACGAAAAGGCTCCCTTCACCAGATCCGTTGGTTCTGGGTTTAGAAAGAGCCGCATCTGCGTGGACTGTTTGATGAATGAGCTCAGGAAGGGCTCTCGAGCCACGCTTCTTTTCGACCAGAGTGTGAGAAAATTGATGTTTGAGGCGGTGATGGGGGAGGGAACTTCGACTATCCAGTTTTGCATATTGGCGGCTGATATCGGACGGATTCTCTTCACACCGACCGAATTCGATATCGTGAAGCTCTGCAAACTCTATGGCTTGCTCAATAGTATCGAAGCGGAGAAACCTGTTCAGCACAGTAGCTGTTACGTCCTTGGAAGCCTCTCGGGGCCGGGCAAGGCCTTTTTTGACAGCAGCCAGTATAGAGCGGCGTAATCGAGGGAAATGGCACTCAGCAAAGCAGGCCATTGTGTAGGAAACTTTGGGATCCTCCACTATTCTGAAATATGACTGGTAGGCCGCCGATGCGGCCAAAGATGGTGCGTCTTTGAGAGGCCCATGGTAATCGTGTGTATTTTGAAGAGCCTCAACGAGCGAGACTGCCGTGCGAACCTCGTCAGAGTCCCTCCACAGATTCGGTTTCCATTGGCGCTGGAGAGTTTCGATGATGTTTGAGTCGTAAGCATGGAATATGAGATAGTAAGCTCGAAATTCGGCCTCGTTTTCGCACCGGATACCTTGGTCATTACAGTCGTCATAGGCGTCGCGGAGTGATAAAAGAGCCTTTCCGAGTTGCTCCAATTCTTGCTGTTCCACAAAGTCCTCTGGTGCTTTGCCATCTTGGGTGAGAAGATGTAATGCTGTGACGTGAAACCTCGTAATGTTCTCCAAGACATAAACTTGCGATTTCATCTCTTCAGGCGTGAGAGACGAGAAAAAGGTAAAATCTCGGCGGATCGCGCGCGTTCTGTCCCAGAGAAACCCGTGCAAGACCGGTAAGTTTCCATCGTCGCGTAAAAGATCGTCAATGAGGTAATCAAGTGTCCTTCTGAGGGCTGCTATTGATCGTACGTCCATGGGAAGAGGTGCTTCTTGACCAGCAGCAGAACGAGCGAGCTTTTTTACCATGCGGCGAGTATTTGCATGTGTTGTTTTGGGGTTCTTCTCGGGCAGATAGACGTCCGCTTCATTGATTCGTGTAATCTTCTCGTATTCGGGGCACATGTCTTCACAAATACCTTTAAAGTCGATCGCATCCTGGAGAGTCTTGCGCTTTTCTGGATCGTCAATCAAGCCGGCCTTCGTTAGTGACGCGCGCGCCTTGCTGCGGTAGTCTTCGTATCTCTCCCGGAATTTGGTGACCTCGGCCTTGTTCTTGGGGTTTCCGGGCTGCGACGGCCATTGGGGAGGATGGATGCCATCTTTACGCAGCCGCTCATACACCCTCTTCGCATGAGGATCGTCCGAATGGGGGATTTCTGGAATATTTTCGTCGTCAGAATCGGCGCTTGATGAAGTAGTCGGTCGCGGTTCGCCACGCGTTGTCGCGAACGGATTGGATCCATTGCCCCGTGCGTTTTGGCCTGCGGATTTCTTGGACGAGTTGGCATTGCTGAATGGGTTTTTCTTCGAATCATTGACCTTCTTGTCGTCGGCTTTCCGGTTCTTGTGCCTACCGCCTCCGTCACTCAAGTTGGCATCCTTGCCTTTGAAGGGGTTATTAGGTTTCCGCTTGGTATCGCTGTCGCTCTGGTCACCGAAGCCTGCGGATCGCTTATTTCGCTTTGACTTGGAAGAGTCGCCTGCACCATCAATGCCAAATGCGCTTCCTTTGTTGTCAGAGTTAGTCGCAAATGGGTTGAAAGCTGGAGACGGGCTCCGCGTCGGCTGACCAAAAGCCGAAAACATCTGGTTTGATGATGCAACGACTGTCGCACTCATCTAGGGAATCGTTTGAACATGGGAATGAATTAAAGCGCTCAGAGATGCGAAGCGTGGCGTGGCGTGACGTGACGTGGGAATTGGTTGAATGTTCGAGGTAGAATTGAACCCATCGAGCTAGTTCCTATTCTGGGGAGCTTTCCTCTGCTCTGTTCCGGGATCCACCCACCACGTGACGTGTCAATATATATGATGAAACACTTTAAACTAAGACACTTCACAATAGTACCTTGAACTGTATTTAAGTAAATTGCTTTTCATTGATCTCGTTACTCCTTAAACTCCTTTTCTTTGTCCCAAGTTTTAACCTTCCGACCCAGTGTATCTATGGCATACTAAATCAACCGGCCTTTACCGTATGCGGCCACGAATTCGAGCAGGCCCCAGCCCTTGTCGAATCTCGTCCAACTGCTCGAGGCCTGTCTGGGCCTTAGTCTTCTTGTTTGTTCTCTTTCCAGGCTTGGTGAAGTTTCCAAGAAAGTCATCCATGATGTTGTCAAAGTCTCCACGAATAGGTCCTTGAACGGTGGACATGGTGGACACTGCAGAAACCGACTGCATATCATCATCCATGTCTTCGTTGTATCGCTCCTCAATTTTGTCGAACCTCGCATCCAAAAGACTCATCTGCTCAGTGCGGACCAATGACGAGGATGTCATGGAGTAGCTCGAGTTGTCTGTGAGGGCTCCCTTTCTCTTCTTGCGTCGGCCACCATTGGTCGTGGTGGTCCACATAGACTGCACCTCGGACTGTGATGGCGCAACAGGTGCTTTGCTGCCCTTCTGCTCCTTCTTGAACTGCTTGAAGTCTTCGAGCCAGTCTTGAGAAGGTCCCTCCTCGGGCTGCTCTGTCAGTTCCTTGACGAGTTGGGGAGCCTCGCCATCCTTGTACTCCTTGCTGGGCTTTGCTGTAGCGTCTGACTCCCAGCCATCATCTTCATCAAATTCTGCGCCCTCGAACTCGTAATCCTCCAGCTCTCGGCCATCCTTTGCAAGCTCCTGGAAGATGTCATCATCTTCATCGTCCACAAATGCATCGTCTTCCAAAGCCTCTAGAACTTCACGTAGACGGGGATCCATATCAGGCTGAAATCCCTTGATGGAATCAGGGATTTCCTGCTGGGCTTCGTATGTGACCCTTGTAAGGTTCTTGGAAGGCAGCAGCTCTTCGTCGAGAAGATCGCCTGCGCTTTGCTCAATGTCCAGCTTCTTCAGCGCATCCTCAAGTGACTGCTTCTGCTTTCCTTTGCCCTTGTTTGCGGTCGCTGAAGACTCCACAAACACAACCTCTCCACCTCCAGTGTTGAGATCGCGCAGATGTTGCATGTAATCGTATTCGGTGTCGTCGTAGTAAACGCCATAGGCGGCTGCCTCACCCTCGTTCGCGCGCACGCTTTCGGCCTCGTAACCGAGCTCAGATGCCAAATCATCTAGATCCTTCGATTTGGATGATGACTTCTTGGTCTGAGTAGGGTTGAGCACCATTGCAGGCGCATTTTCGTCGTGGATGAGGGGGTCATTTTGCGGTCGGTGGACAAGGGTAAAATGCTGAGCTGACTTTTTATCGCTGTAAATTTGAATTAATACACTTCAAGTGACACATATTCCATGAGCAGCAATACTTACATCCACTTTCGAGGCATCTTGGCGGTTTGAAGCGACAATAATCTAAGTGTGAGGTGGGAGTGGGTGTTTGGGCTTCAATCACAATCATCCGGGTACAGAAAATCTAGCGGGGTGACGAAAAAAATCCTTATCGTGATATCCACAGTTATCCAAGACCCTGCTCACTGACTCACACAGTCTGAACTTGGTATCGGCGCTGTTAAATTACAGTGTGAAGATGGTAATTGAACACGGATGAGAACCCCCAAAAACTGAATTTGCCCCTCCATGAACAGTCATTATTCAGCGGGGCAAGACTCGGTTGATCGCTTGACAACCCTCTCAGTTCAAGTCAACCCAATCTTTACACAACACCAATAATCTCTTGAGAATATTGCGACTTGGAATAGAGATTCCTCGTATACAAAACACCAAAAGCGCACCAAAATCTCACCTCAATAAAGCCGCCAAAATGGTTCTGGCAAAGTCAAAGAAGTCGGTCGGCTTGGGCAACACCCTCATGAACGATCGCTTCGGCAAAGGCAAGGGAGCCGACAGGAAGCGTGCCATCACCAGAACAAACCACGCCACAGGCGAACAATATCTCGTCAACGAGAAGAAGGATGCTGCCTGGGTCAAGATGCGCTCCGTGACTGAGCAGGGCGATCTCGACGAGTTTCTGGCCACTGCTGAGTTAGCGGGTACCGATTTCACTGCTGAGAAGACAAACAATGTCAAGATTATCCACACAGACCAAAAGAACCCATATCTTCTGTCGGCGAACGAGGAGAGGGATGTTATTGGGAAGCACAAGCAGCACAAGGGTCGTCTGACCGTGCCTCGAAGACCTAAGTGGGATACCACAACAACTCCGGAGGAGTTAGATACCCGAGAGCGAGAGAGCTTCTTGAATTGGAGGCGCGGCTTAGCTGAATTGCAGGAAAACAACGATCTTCTTATGACACCTTTTGAGCGAAACTTGGAGGTCTGGAGACAGCTTTGGCGAGTTATTGAACGATCAGACCTCATCGTCCAGATTGTTGATGCCAGAAACCCTCTACTATTCCGTTCTGAAGATCTTGAAGATTATGTCAAGGATGTTGATTCAAAAAAAGAGAACCTTCTTCTCATCAACAAGGCAGATATGATGACACCCAAGCAGCGTAAGGCTTGGGCAAAGCACCTAAAAGAGGCAGGCATTGCCTACCGCTTCTTCTCAGCCGAGCTGGCCAAGGCAGAAAACGAGGCGAGGGATCTTGCTCATGAAGAGTCACCCGCTGGTCCCTCATCAGAGACTGTTGAGGAGGAGCAAGGAGAGGGAAGCGCCCAACAAGAGCAAGAGGGTGCTCCTTTGACTGAGGAGCCAGCCCAGGAGGCTCAGATTGATAGAGAGGCCAAGGCTGCAGAGGAGGACGACGACATCGACACACAAATTC
The DNA here is from genome assembly GCA_013396295.1 of Fusarium heterosporum. Taxonomy (NCBI): domain Eukaryota; kingdom Fungi; phylum Ascomycota; class Sordariomycetes; order Hypocreales; family Nectriaceae; genus Fusarium; species Fusarium heterosporum. The sequence goes on along the minus strand of JAAGWQ010000222.1, from coordinate 19,173 downwards.
TCACAGTTGAGGAGCTGGAAGACATCTTCCTAAAACATGCTCCCGCAGACGCAGGTGAGACTCACTGACCCGCTTGTGTGATTTCCAGCTAACGCCAAAACAGGTGCAGATTATAAGTTGCAAGTCGGCCTGGTCGGTTACCCTAACGTTGGTAAATCGTCAACCATCAACGCCCTCATCGGCGCAAAAAAGGTCTCCGTCTCATCGACACCCGGAAAGACCAAGCACTTCCAGACTATCCACCTGAGCGAGCGCGTCATCCTTTGTGATTGTCCCGGTCTCGTCTTCCCCAACTTCGCCACCACCAAGGCCGACCTCGTCTGCAACGGTATTCTCCCTATCGACCAGCTTCGCGAGTTCCAAGGCCCTGTCGGCCTCGTCACCCAGCGAATTCCCCAACCTTTCCTCGAGGCCATTTACGGTATCAACATCCGCACCCGAGCCGCTGAGGAAGGTGGTACCGGAATTCCTACCGCCCCTGAGCTTCTCCGCGCATACGCTCGTGCCCGTGGTTTCCAGACACAGGGACTCGGCCAGCCTGACGAGTCCCGTGCCGCTCGTTATATCCTCAAGGATTACGTGAGCGGTAAGTTGCTATTCGTCTCACCACCTCCTGGAATTGACAACGCCGCCGACTTCAACCGTGGACTCTATGACGAGGACCATCTCCCCGAGAAGCGACGTGCTGCCCTGAGTGCTGCTATGGATCAGCTTTCTGTTGCCGATCCTGCCAGCAGCGAGCCCTTCCTGGCTATGGATGACGATGCTATCGATCTCGAGTCGACCGTTGACGTTCCCCTTCCTGCTGGTCCCAAGTCCAAGAAGATTGACAAGGGCTTCTTTGGACCCAGCGGCTCCCAAGGCCATGTTAGCAAGCCATTCAACTACCAGTATACCCAACAGGGCAAGCAAGACTCTCTAGCTGGAAAGCACTTGTCTGGCCGCAAGGCACGCACAGCCATCGCTCTTGAGAACGGCCTTGATCCCAAGGAGGTTGCAATGGGCTCGGGCAAGAAGCACTTCAAGGGTGGTCCCAGTGGTGGAGCGGCCAAACGCCGTACTGCTCGTCGACAAGCACATGAAGACGATGACTAAAGGGAAACAAAAAACAAAAAGAGTAAAAAATAGAATGAAAATGAACATGGGATATTTGAACACTGTGGAGGAATAAAAGATGGGTTTCGGAAACGGGTGCATTTGGTCCGATGGAAAAGGATCTGGTTAGGCAAGGGTTATAGGCCAGGCTCTTACACGATGCATGTCCTCACCATTACGGTCAGCTACAGAACCAATATGAACATTTCTTTTTTTGTTAGCAAGATGATTGTGCAGTATGCCTCGAGTGTCACTGTAACCATAACGTGTGTGTATGTGGATGGCTATGAGCCGATGTTTAGATTCATGGCACCAACATATGAGAACAACTATACTGACATTTCATGACAAAAAGGAAATATGGGTATTGACTGTCTACATTGTCCGCAGTTCGCCCCTGATAAAGACCGTGTCATTCAAAACAAAAAAGAAATTTCAGATGCTACGCTCATGCATGATGAGTACCAGCAGTTCCCCAACTCCACAAAGTAAAGTCTTTCCTCCGTTAAAGGCGTTGTAATGCGTTGCATGCGCATATTGATAGGTTGATGTGTAGGTTAATAGATTCGTAGTTGTGGGTATGGGTGATGTAGGAGCAAGAGTTTAGCTACTCATGCCGCTGTATCAACTTCACCTGACACTTCCTCGTGATTCTCGTCCTCCTTTCGACTCGCGACCTCCCTTCGAGTCTCGACGGTCCTCAGACTTGAGAAAGAGTCGTTTCGTACCTCCAACTTTGCCAAGTTCGCCGAACTGGCTGCTTGATGATGGTAATCTTCGCTCGCCACTAGCAAGTCTGACTTTCTCCTTCACACTCGCGACCCAGGCTTTGTTCTCCTCGCTCATCTCGACCTTCTTGCTCTTAGGCCCTGCAAGTCCAAGGAAAGAACTGTCGTCATCTTTCCAACTGTAAGAGTTTGATCTCGACCGGTTGAAAACTTCCGAAAATGAGCCCTCATCACCAGGTGAGGGTACAGGGCCGGGTGTTCCGAGATTGAAGGATGGTGCTTCGCTGCCCATGGCACCAACGCTCCGTCTTGTCTTACGGACGGAGAGGGGAGATATAGGAGACGTATCTACTGCAGACTGAGGCCGACCACTTGGGCTCGAGCCTACAGTGGATCTTCGTGCGCCAGGGGATTCTGGGAGGACCTCGACCTTGGCAGTGGGAGCAGCAGATCGACGTTTGTGGTGGCTGGCATAATCTTTGAGGTACTCGCCGAGATCCGCCCATCCACCACCTACGCGGACCATGACACGTTCGCCCTGCTCGCCGACACAGCGGATAAACAATTTTATTGGTGCTTCGCCAGTCGACCGTGAGAGGTGATAGATTTTGATTTCATGGTTTCCACGGTGTCGCACCCTTGTATTCTTTGCAGGAGATAGAGTGAAAGAAGGTGTGCCGGCTCTAGAGGAAATACTTGAGGTACTTCTTTTGAAGGGCTCTACTGATGGTCTCTTCCTGAGTCGTGGTAGCTGCAAGTCTGGAGGGTTCAAGTTGACTCTGGATGAATCGCTGGTCAGCTTGATTTTAGCTGGTATAGAATCAATGATTTGGCTGATCTGCTGCTGCATGTGCTGATCGCTAGCACTGTTTCGGCGATCAACAACTGTAGAATATTCAGAAATAGAAAAGGAGTCGTCGAAGTCTTCGGTAAAAGAGTCCTCCATGTGCATACCAGGCATGTCGAGATCATCGACGTTGCGATATGTCGGCAGGAGAGGAGAAGGTGCTAAAGAAGATTGGCGAGAATCGGCGGGTGCCATAGGCGGAGAGCTAGGCGGACTAGCCTGCATATATTCCGCTTCATGGACCCGGGTTCTAGGGATATCAGGAGAAGCAGATACTTCAGGAAGATCGCTCGACAGGCCACAGAAATAGCTTGATGAGCGACGAGTGGCAGCAAGTCTGTCGCTTTGCTGCCTAGGTAGAGGCAGGGGACGAAGGGGTGGCAGTTCAGGGGAAGTTTCCCTGTCGAATGTGTGTGAGTAGCCACGGTTGGGAGTCTTGGGGGTTTGCGTGGTCATTGGTGAGAAATCGAAATCATGCTCGATACTTGGCGTTGGGTCGTAAGGAGTGGCTGGCACGAAATCTCTCGTGCTATCAAAGGTTTCGCTATCTTCCTGAGTTTCGTCGACCTCTTCGATGGGAAGGAACGACAAATTGCCGACCTCGCTCTCGGGAGACGAGTCTCTCTTGTACCACTCCGGGACGACAGTCTCAGACTCAGAATGCCCTGAAGACAATCTAGGTTTTGTGGGTTCCATGGAAGAAGTGTTTGAGCCGATGGATGATACGATCTTGGGAGGTAGAAGCAGTGGGATAGGACCAGCACCAACGCCACCTTCCACTGAACTCTCCTCATCGTTGCTAGATTCGTTATCGGTCGGCCCGTCACTGGCTGTAGGAATCACTCTGGCTTCAAGATCCTGCTGCACCGGCGATGGTGATTGAGGGGGTTCTGATGGTGGTGGCGGAGCGGCTTTCTCGGTTTCTCTTATCTTCCTCTCGCAAACCACAGCCCAGTCACCATACCTCGACTCCACAGCTTCCATGCGATCCAGCCAGTCTCCGGGTAGTGTATCGGGCAATCCTTCCAAGCAATCGAGCAGATAATCAAGCGATCGACCTGGACGCACGATCAATTGCTCAAGATGCTCCCTCATCACCTCAAAAGTTTTCCTCTGGAGTATCGAATCTCTTGGGGGTGTATTCGGATCCGTTTCGTATGTTTCTTTAGGGGGTAAGGAGATGGCCTTGAAGGCGGATTCAAGAGCGACTTCAGCGTCCTCGATGGCAAGTAGTAGAGTTGGGACACGGCTTAGGGCGCAAAGTCGCACATTCCATATATGCAATAAACGTGTCAGCTTATTTAGAATAGGCAGCGCATGGAGAACAATTGCAGTGATCACGGCTGTATGGTCCCTCATGCGACTGTAGCTGGAACGGGATAGCTGGCCGACTTGGGTGAATTCGGAAAGTGGCGTGCCTGGCCTGGACAGAGGAAGGATATGATTGTTGAGAACATGTGCTTTGATGTCCTCAATATCAAGGTTAGACAAGTCGCTCTGGATTTGGGCTAGTTTCTGCTCATATTTGGCAACATCGCGAGCAAGAAGACTTCCCATCCACTGGTCTTCGCCTTCCTTGGGCACACTGAGCTGCATTGATCGTCTTTTGAGCTTCTCTTCACTAGGCATCTGGAATCCAGCAGGGCCTGGCTCCGAGGGCCATGGCCAGGACTGTAGCTCGATAAACCATCCCCAAATAGTGTTTGACGCAATAGCTGTACGCATGGTAAACTCTCGTTCGTCGGCGGAAGAATTATCTAGAGATGCCCTTAGGGCACCCGTGGCGGTGTTGAGCGCATCGACCACAGTGCGCGGACCGAGGTCGGCAAGAATATCATCGGAGAGTCGGTTTTTCGGGGGCGGCGAAACGGCGGTGGAATGGCGCGCATGCCTGGCGACTTGGGCGGGTGTTTCGCTCATGGTTATTATCCAGCAGATAGACAGACTTGAGTCGGGTGGATGGATCGTAGAATCATGATCTGTCTAGGAGCCTGGGGACAGGTAAATAGGGCGGGGATGAGTGATGATTTTGATTCCCATATCGAATAAGATGCGTCAGAAGTTATGTCGTCACAAGGGTCGCCGTCAAATCGTCAATTGAAGATCTTTGTGGTGTTTCCTTGGTTATCCCGGGGTCACGTCAAGCTTCTTTGTTTAATGCAGGAGAAATATCATGCAAGTTGGAGGATGGCTCAAGGTTAGAGAGGTGAAGATATTGGCACGAGGCAGGGTTGCGCAAATCGGAGGATGAAAGCCAGTTCCAGAGAGAAAAAAGAGATGGAAGGAAAGGTGATGTCAGAGGGTGAAGGAGCGACAAAGAGAGCCTCTAGAGGGCCTCTCTAGGAGTTGGAAAGAAACGAAGCAATCGCCGATGTCAAGAGGCGGTCAAAAGATGTTGAGAAGTAGAAGTAGAAGCAGAAGTAGATATTTGGATATCCAGATTCTGGTTCAGCTCCGGGTTCAAGTGGAGGTCCCAGTGGAGGGAGGACCTTATGGTGGACGGCAAAGGGCGGGCCACGTCGCGGTCGCGTTGCGTTGCGTGGAGTCGTGGATCCTCCAGGTCAGGTCAGGCCTGTAATAATAGAGGTTTGCTCTGTACACGACAGCAAAAATGGTATCTTAGCGCCTTGAGTGAAATTAAACCAGCGAATTGGCTTGTCACCCGCGATTCGTATTGTACCGCGGGAAAAAGAAAAGAAGAGAAGAGACCGATTGATCGAAATGCTCCGTGCGCGCAACTAGTAAGTAGAGGAAGCAGAGCAGCACAGGCTCGTCAATTTGACGTCGTTGAATGGTTGACGCAATGGAGGCCCGGATCCGGTCAAGACTTGGCTCCTGGTGATGATATGCGGGAGGGTGCAGAATCGAATGAATAGAAGAATGCACAGCTGATCTGGGTCGGTAAAGGAGTGTAGCGTATGCTGAAGCTCAAAGAGACGAAAGCTGGAGCTATGCAGTTCAGTTGAGTTTGGAGCTGTGACCAATCCAAGGTACTGTACTGTATGTACTCAAAGGGATGCAGCCGATCAAAGGGGGGCGCAAAAGCTTAGCTCTTAGGGATGGTGAAGGGGTAATGACAGAAAGAAGGATAATTGACGTATCAGGTATAAGAAGCAGATGCCAAGGATACAAAGAATAATAACCATAGTCGCAGGATAGATGTCAAAGGGGAAGAAGAGAGAAGCGCCAAAGAGATGAGGTGGTGTTTTGGTACAGACTGGATACAGATACAGCAGATCAGGTTGTAAGGAGGAAGAAATGAGCACCTAGACTTCCATATTAGACTATGACCCTAGCTCAGCTTAGCTAGTCTAGTCTGCATGTCTTGTCTTGACATGCATCCAATGTTCAATCCGTAATCAAAGGAAAACCCCCCCTTCGCCTCGCCTGATCTCGTCTACGGCCCCCATAATCTCACTTGAACCCCTCCACCCTCACTTAGATTTATGAAGCCAAGCCAAGGTTTGTGAAAAATGGAACATCAACGGAGACGAAAGCTATTTTGATCCGGCAGACTCCAGAGGCTGGCCCATCAACCGAACGTCGATGGACTCGGATATTGATATTAGCTTGATTGCCCTGTACGACACGACCAGGATTATGAAAACCTTGTCCGCTTTCAATATCTTCAATGATGGTCGGTCTTTGTTTGCTTCTGGGCCTGTATACGTGCCTGAGCTGGATTAAGACAAACAAAGGGGTTGACTGAGCATCAAGACATGATCCAACAGACATGCCCATTCCTTCAAGCAGCCACTTCTCCATCCGGCGCATTCTGTCTATTTTCTTGCCAATTTCTCATGATCATCAGAACCCCTGTCAATCATCTCCCTGTCAGCCGTCATGATGGTTAATTAAAGTCAATAAACACACTACGCCATGGTCAGAAATTTCACATATTTTCCGTCTATTGAACGGCCTCTACCTGCTGTATTCCACGTCTTGATTCCTGGGTGCCCTTCTATAACTCTGTGATATCCTGCAATTCAAGCATCTAGTCCATCGACATCATTTCCTTGCTCCCTCGCTGAACCCTGGACCCGAATAAGCTCCACTGCAAGGATGGCCCCTCTAGCCTTGATGCTAAGACATTCACATGTTTCCACTGGGCTGCTCCAACACAGCACAAGGCCGCACATTTCAGAGTGTCTGTGCCTAGATCTTGTCACGGGAACGAAACAAAGACATTCAAGTAGGTGCCCGTGCGGTTGGGTTGATAAGCATCAAAGATGTAGGGGTGTGAAATACGTACGTAGAATAGGTAGCAGGCAGAAGAAGGGTCCTGTTTAGCTTGGAGATCGTCAATCTGGTGACAGCTTCACTTTCATTATTTCACTTCATTGGCTGTTTGACGTCAGTCGTATATAATAAAGGGCAATGAGGTTAAGTAGATGACTTACTCTACCCACAATACTATCAGCTCATGAGCCGTTGACTTCGACTCAAAGCCGTTCCATCCAACTTATACTGTCTCAACCTGCTCCGACTTATCCACAAACTAATTTCACATAAAAAGCCGCTGCGATTAAATGTCCACTTTTGTAATCATTGATCAACTAAAATGTACTATGAAGGCTACAATAAATATTGCAAGTGAATAACGACCTTGAGCCCTTGGAGGCGCCTCTTCCCTGCCTGTACGTGATATCCAACGCCAAAATCTGTTCTCATCAACAATCATGCCAAGCGTTACTTTTTCGATACCCAAAAGGAACATAAAACCAGTTCCAAAATAACCCGCCGTTCCATGTGAAAAGTAAGTACGCCACCCGGAGCTAGAGTCCGCGCTCAAACGCCTGTCTCCGATGCAGAGACGTACACCAGGTAACACAAAAGGTAAACAAATGCAAGGCTTCATCCAAAAATCATTCATCAAGTTGTTGGGGCTGTGTAGCAGTACGGCGAAAGCAGCTTTCGCTCTCTATGCCGATGCATGAATTTCTCGCGTTTCAGTCTGGCGAGATGCATCAGCTTCAGCATTGATAGCCCAAGTCAGTGCTTGCTCAGCAGACATAGTAGGTTCGTCAACGCCCAGGACGCCAGCAATCAAATTGTCATCCTGGTTGTTGACACCCTCAGGAGGAAACTGAAGCCATTGATCGACGTCGAAGTCGGTCCCGGCCACCGCGTTCCAGTCAAACTCGTCGTGGCCTTGCATGAAATCAAGGTCCATGTTGCCAACTTCTAGCTGGATTTCATCAGAACCAGCGCTGACGCTTGGCGTCAGACCAGTAGCGGGAGAGTCCATGTCTGTTTGAGGTGGTGAGTTTGTGGGCATCTCTAGAGCTGCAGCGTTGACAGTGTTGGGTGGCATCATAGTAGGTGCTGCCACAGGTTTGGGCTCCTTGGGTCTCTCATTGAACAGAGACTCAGAGGCAGTCATGTATGGTGCATTCTCGGGTGGCGGGGTCTGAGCACTGAACTCAATTGGTACTCGCTTCATCATGGCCAGTGTCGAAGGAGCAATGCTGGAGTTGATGTCGATAGCGGCCTTGCGCAGAGCGGCATCGAGGAAGCCAGTCGCGTAGTCAGCGGCAGCATACACTTCTCTGAGTTTCTCCATCACTCGCATACATTGACGGAATCCGCGTGTAGCGCGCTCCCGAGCCTGCGGTGTAGGGTTCTTCATCTCTAGGAGGTGGATGATCATAGCGGGCAGAATCACTGTAACACCAGTGGTTGGCAAGAATCGCTCCAAGCGGTACTGGTGAAGCTCCGTGGCCATTCGGGTAATGTGCATCGCAGCATCGCGAACCCGCAGTCGAGACATGTCCTGGACTTGGCGGGATGTTGTCGGGGCCTGGAGAGGCGACGAGGGCAAAAATTGAGGCCGGTGTAGCGCCGAAATGGTCGTGTAGTATACCATGTGTAACAGTGTTCGCTGGACAGCAACTGTCGATCGTCCGTCCTTGACGTCCAGGGGTGTGAGGGTACGGTATTGACAGCAGGCTGGCAATGACTCGGCCCATGCCATGAGTTCGTGGTCCACCTCAGTGACGCTCTCAACGTTGTCCAACTGCTTGTTAGGGAAGAGCATCATAGTGCTGTTAGTCGTATTTTCGGGCTTCATCTTATCCCGGATCAAAACAGAATATTGTGCCTTGAGCATCCGGCTGATGCACACGCAAAGCTGGGCTTTGGCAATGCACATGATGGCTAGTTCTCGCTGCATGTCGAGGTTGCGGACCAATGCGCAGCTGGCTGGGATGACGGTGTTGCTCTCAGGTAGAACCTCGATCTCGAAATCGCTTTCCTCAAGCATAGGAACGTCGAAGTCCTCGTCCTTGATACGTGTGGGTCGTCGCATGCCAAGGGCGATAAGGCGATCTCGCATAAAGCATGACCACCAAATTCGCTTCCAGAGCTTTTGCTTAGCGGGAGCCATGCTTGTAGATCCGGGATTACGGTGAAGACCGATGGTGTGTGCCAGTGAGATAGCCACACCCATCCAATGCCATGTGTCTTTCTGGTCATCTGGTGTTTCGTACCAGTATGTCATCAAAAGAAGAGCTTGTACGAGGACCAGGCGGTCTGACTCGTAATCAAAGTCGTAGAGCAGCTATTACTAAGTTAGTCTAAGCGGTTTCACGTGTTTATCGTTGCCACCCACCCTTGTTCTTTGGAAAAAGGATTTGCGGGCTGCTTTTCGCGTGGTGTAGCCACTCTCGCGGAGATACTTCATATCGACAAAGGCTGATGCTGCGAACATGACGGCCTGGTAAAGGAACAAACTTGTTTGGCCGTTTTGACCATCGCGGCTGCTGATGACACCGAGGAAGCTGTTCAAATCCATAAGCGGCATGTAAGGATGCACATATTCGACGTAAGCCTGTAGGAGGGCATTCTGCAGAGGCAGGGTGGGCACGGAGAGTGCACCCTTGATCTTTAGGTAATCAACATCTTCAGATGTAATCTTGGTCGGCAGAGGTCGCAAAAACGCGGGGAACTGGGGCGGTGTCTCCTTTTCCTCCAGAGAGCCAAGTAGCTGAGTAGTGCGGAGGGTATCAAAGAAGTTGCTGTCAGGGATGATACTGGACCATGACGAGCGATGGGCGTTAGACTCGACAGATTGTACTTTGCTAAGCGAGGTAGAGTCTCTACGGTAGCCGGAACGTTGGTCTAGGTCGCGTGGTCAGCCAAAGTCCCGTTACATCATCAATGTTTTTGTCAAAGTGTCGAATTTCCATGTGATCAAGCACACAAAACATCGAGTGTAAGCGTAGAGGTACTAAGTGCAGTGGGGTACATGGAGAAAGCGGGCCTGGAGAGAAAAATGCGGAGAACGGACATGTTCCCCCAAGAAAGAAGCTGTTGCCAACCAATTGCGAGGGCTTGTCAGGGCGCACAGAAAAACGGGCGAAAAACTTACAGATCATGTGAGGAACGTGGCTGTCGAGTGCGGAACTGGAGCTGTTGAGGAATGTACTGGGGGCGTCAATGCTGCTCGTTGAAATCGCTGAGCCACTGCTGGGACGTCGAAAATCGGCGGTGCTCATGCCAGCGCCCGGAACCTTGGAGCCTGTGGGATTGCTGGCCGTTGTTTTGCAGCGCAATTGAGCTTCTGCGGAGACGGATTGGCCTGCGGTGCTGGCCGTGTAGAGATTCTTCCTGCAAGCGACTGTTAGCAGCGCGACTCCAACGTAACCATCCCCATTGACCCCGTTGACCCCCTTTGACCGTCTTTGCATGACGCCTGGCGAACAAGCTCCAGTTAAAACCGGCAGCCGGCAAAAGGGGCCGAAATGGAGTCAATCGGTTTGTGATGTGGGAATCCTGTCCTACTCACTTTCGCCTGCGGCTTTCCTGGACAACGCACTGTTCCAATGTCAGTCACCGCTTGGAAATTCACCATGCTCATTTGACTCTGCTGATCAATAGCCCGGGGAGGTGGAATCGTACCTCGACATTGTCCCAGCGACAGTTTCCGCAAGGAGCTCCCTCAACCACGTCACATCGAACCTTTCGTGCTCGACATGACACGCAGGCACGGGCAGCGCGTCGCTTTGTGATCTTTTCAGGCTGCTCCGAGTCGCCAGAGGGGGAGGAGCGCTTCTTGCTGTTCTTTTCGGCGGAATTTTTTGGTGATGTCGACATTGGCGATGGCGGAGCGGCCGCGCCTTGTGATGATTCTGTTTGCATGGCCATGGTGAATTGCGGTATGTTTTGTGTAGTTGAGTCTTGAATATGTCCAGGGATGGCGGGACTGGCGGTGATGAATATCGACGTTATAAAATCATTGAAGAATCCAGGCTGATCAAATGCGAACGGTAGAGTGGAGAGTTGAGATTGATTTCAAGTTATTTGAGTAGTTCTTTGTTGTTTAAAAAAAGAATCTATCGCTGTGACAAGTTCCTGTCGTCACCGGCCGTTGTTGTCTTTTTTTGGCTGAGAGGAGATGAAGATGGAAAACGTATAAGTCTGTCCGAAGAGAATAATCCAAGATGGTTCACGATGAGAGAAGAACAATAACAACAACAACAACCTCAAGTCTTGTGGAAGCAGAAGTTTAAAGGCCAAGGGGATGGAAATCCGGGGACTGCGGGTGGGGGGTGTGGATGGTTATTATATTCTCATAGCTAGAGCCATCCATGTTCAGTCCGTTTATTAGTCACTGACAGAGAAGCATTGATCGATGAGAGCTACGAGCGATCAAGTAACAAGTAACGCAACGCAACGCAGCGCAGCGCAGCAAGTGGAGGAGGGCGTGGCACTTTGCACGAGGCATTTGAGGGTTCTTTGGGGTGAGGGTGTCGATGGCGTCTGAGTGCTCCAGGACAGGGCTCATAGAGGGTGGGCGTAGTGGTCCCACACCAAACCGCGCCCTGTCCTGACCTGTCCTCCACTGACCTCGATAATTTAGGGCAACTTTTATGGACATGCAAAGTCTGGAGACTCGAGACGGGGGTGCGTGCGTGTGGAGATTCATCGGTGATGTTGTGTTACAGTCATGACAAGCTGCAGTTGCAGTGAGTGCAGTGCAACTGAGCGATAAGCCAAGAACATATGGTTTTATATATGCGGAATCTGAATGGCTCGAATATATTGTATCGTAATCACTTGATGTGAGTTTTCAACTGTTACCACATGGCCAAGCACATCATTGCTAGGCCTCTGATGCAGACCCTTGTCATTATAATGGGGTTTTGAGTTGATGTCTTGTTGGCCTTTACGGAGTACGCTCGCTAAACAATATTGAAACCGCATACACTTGTACTCTCCAATAACTCACTATCGTCACGAACATCACCTCCCACAACTTCAAAACTTGTTATGTCCTGACAAATTTTTATTCTAGGTTATAATTCTGCGAAAAACCTATTGTCAATGCCTACCCTCCCTATTCCTCTGGCCATCACGTTTAATAAGCCACCAGGGCTTCGAGACCGCAGCCTTCTTGGCATTGGTGTTGGCGTTGGCGTTAGCGGGACCAGATGCAAGTCTCATAAAGCCATACCATGTTGGTACGTCCGGGGGTTAGCGTTTAAATAGGCGGACACGACCGGGGAAACCTGGACTGTAGGAATGAACCCCGATTGTCCTCATCAAATGCCCGGAATGCCACCATTGGAGGATATCATCAAGGCGGGTTTGTGATATCCGGTGTATTGGCAATGAGAGGGGCTCTCTCTTATGGGTGGTGCCACACCGGCATTCGTTTGAGAGGCTGATAACTTTAATCAACATGTTATTGCAACTATCACGAGTAGCGGCGAGATCGTCAGCGCCAATGCCGTTGCCATGGATGTATTGGGGACTCCATGTTCAGGAATAAATTGAGACTATGCGACCCAAGAAATGGGATAGGGTGACGCTGACGACATGCTGCTTGGCTTTTCTGTGTCTCATCAGCCTGCTGATGGTAATGGATGTCAACGTTGACAGAACTAACTTCTCCAAAGATTACCCCGAACTTGTGAGACCAGAAACGCACGTACACTCAGCCAATAGATGGTAATACCGCTGTTTGCCTGATCAAGACCTGACCTACCGACCCCAGCATTCGGTGCCAACTGCCCGATTCGTCCTCCCGATTTCGAGTTGCGCTCCTTTCCCCCACAGTTTGTCAGTTGTAGTGTGGAGAAGCCAATCATGGACCGTTCCTGTGCGTTCCTAATCGAGTCAGCCGCCCCAGGGATGGGATGGGATGGATCATGGGCGTGTATTATTGAAACTGAAAAGGTTGGCAGGCATCACGAGGTGCCGCAAACTGAAAAGTGCGGCCTGGCTTGACCTGGTCCGGCCTGTGAAAGAAGAAGGAGACGACACACGGAATTTTATGCAGCCGCACCATGAGCAATTGGATTCTTTTTTCTTTTCTCTCTTCTACTCCTTTCGTCATTGACTTTATAGAAATAAATCAGTCTTTTATTAAATCGTTTCAACGAATCATCAACGCCAGGCAAGTCACTCCCTTTGACCCCGTGCGGAGGAGGGTGTACCCCAGAGTTACCAGGGTCCTGTCCTCAATCTCATAGTTTGTGAACAGTCCCCGCTGCTAGACCTGATTCTGGCTTCTCCCCTCACAAGTGCCCATCATGAAGTTTCCTGACCCTTTTTTTTCTCCCAAGCCCCACCCTCTAAGAAATTAATGTATTTTCTCTATTGAACCTACTAAGTGTGCACTTCATCTCGATTCCCTCTATAAAAGAAACAATAGAAAACAAAAAAGAATATGACGCTCGTCAAAGCTTGGAGCATCAAATGGCACTTTATCCCTTTGGTCCGGGCACACTCCTCTGCGCCATGGACGTGCTCTGTGCCAATCACTCCACGTTTACTCCAACTACGTCAGGCTTCTTGGCCAATCAAGGAGATTAGTCGGCTATGTTCGGCTACTCATCACGATCTTGATGTCTTTGGTCTGACCAATTACGAGGCTGTGAAATCTCTGTCGAAACTCGATTTCCACTTACACACACTGGCAGTCTTGGGGTGTGACTAGGTGAGTGCCAGCGGAAGAGCAACACCGCTCTTGATCCGACGGTGTACAAGTCTGCTTTGACACGGGAATTTGTAAATTCGGATCGATCCGTCAAAACCGTTTCCATAGCATTCATTCCCTGCGGAACTAGGTCGGAATCTAGTCGGAATGGGTTTATGGAGTAGCATTACAGATATTCTAAACTCAATATACTTGGTAATTATCTGTTCTCAAGTCTCGGTCCATATTCATATTCACACCCACACCAGAAAGCAAAACGAGATGCAGCCCAATATCCCTGGAAGTCCACCTTGTGCTGCAAATCTACAGATACATTACATTTGATGTGCCGGTTCGCATATATGCAAGCAGGTGCAGCTCATGACAATAGCTGATAAGAGACACAGGGCGAAATTTTCATCTCTCACATACGTACTCTTGTCTCTCCAAATCATGGCCACACGCCATGTCCGACGTCCGTGTTCATCAAGGTCAGGCGGGATGACTGCAGCATCTAAAAAAGTTCAGTGGGGACGGGCTGCTATTTGGCGTGACCGCCTCGGAATTCGATCGAGTACAGCAAGGTGAAGGGAGGTCCTGGCAACGAGCTAGTAAAGGTGAGACGTCAGGTCAAGGACGACAATGACAACGACAGCGGAGATCAGCCCGCAGTGGGACCCCATTCGGGCCCGGTACGTCCGGTCCTGAGATCACCTCCCCCATCGGCCACATCCCGAGCCCACCGGATTTGAAGGGGGGCGGTGAAACACATCCGCCCCACGGGGTGTAAGCGGACTCGTCGTGCGTCTTGTTCGTCAAAACTATCTTCATGCAGATGCGAGCAGAGCCGGCCTTGACAATCGAGCTTTGGCCTCTCAATCCTTCATGTTTCCACTTTATTCTAGCAATCTGCTGTATGTAAACAAGTTGGATGTGGTGTGGCCGATCTCCCGCATTTCCAAGGACCACTTATAAACTTGACGCTCAGGATTCAAGTCTGCCACAATTCGAATTATTAACACCTCGCCAGATCGAGAGACAAGGAATCGGGTCCGCAATTACCCAGCATGAGCTGAAGTAGCCATAGTTCAGTGAGGTCCCTTTTATTGGAAAAGCTCGGCCTCCTCGGGCATTCTTTCGACACTCCCCAACAAGATTCTCCAAAACTGATATATCGAGAACCACTTCGGTATCATGTTGGGTCTTTAAGCAAATCTCCACTACGGAACATTTCATGGGTTAGACCAGGAACAGGCTTTATCGCACGAGCTGAGAGTCGGTACTTTGTCAAGACGAGCCCCATGGTACCATCATTGATGCGTCAACAGTTCTCGAGTCAAGCATTACACGCGTCCAAGCGAATGTTTCGTGACACAAGTTCATCGTCAATGTAAATTATGATGCCTATCACTTTTTGGGGGTTGTGCAAGTATATTAAGAATTCAAGAGACACACATGAATGGGTTAACCTGTGCCATATCCTACTACAATTGGTTCGCTGTTTTACTCAAGATGTGCTTGTGGAAAGAAACCTTCCACTTTAAGCACCTCCGGTGTCAGATGCCGGACACTAGATCCCGGCTCCGGGGCGTTGAAGAAAGGAACATGCAGCGAAGCAGTAAAAAAAAACAATCCTTGATCGTTGAGCAGCTCGTCCACTCACACTCTCTTCGTGGGCCAATGGCGCAAATAAAAATAACAAAATAAAATTCTGTTGACCTAGAAATGTCTCACTTTTCCACCTTCATGACTTCTACGTGCCGTGGCACTGCGTCAAAGTTGCATATGCCCCTGCTCGGCTTTGGCTTCCACCCCAAACGCCAAACCCCGATCTTCCGTGAGCTTTGGGCTCGGCTACCGACGTCCTGAAGCGGCTGTCAACCGGGCCTCGTTCCATTTTATGACTTGACCTGCCCAGTGGAGGGAAAACAAAAACCACCTGCCCCCTTCGCCTTTGGTCCTTTTTTCACCTGCACTCAATCTCGAT
This sequence comes from Fusarium heterosporum, assembly GCA_013396295.1. NCBI lineage: Eukaryota > Fungi > Ascomycota > Sordariomycetes > Hypocreales > Nectriaceae > Fusarium > Fusarium heterosporum. The sequence goes on along the minus strand of JAAGWQ010000222.1, from coordinate 3,595 downwards.
CCAGTTTTGCTCATCGCATCTTGACTGTGCCTCAAATCACCTTTCGATACTTCAATGCCCCAACATGGATATGACCGGATAGTATCGCTTCACCAGGCTTCTCTCATGCTATCGGACATTAATGTGCGGAGGAGCCAACGAACGTGTTCAACATTTAATCAAGACTCCTCCTCTCCCTGGAAACAACGAGTCTGCACTTTTTGAAAAACACCACCAAATTCACTCAGCAGCCACTGCACCGACTTACCGTTGATGTGCCTCGGAAACACTGTATATCAAGGTCTCCAGAATGGTAATGAGTTTTCACCATGCCAAAACTGAATACCTGCCATATTCACACAAACAACCAACCTTCTAATCATAACCCAGCATTCGGCAACCCATACGAGAAGCAGATCTGTCGTTCAATATCAACCTTCAGAAGTTTCCATTCGCTACAACTACAACAACAACAGACTCGTATTGATGGGATCGGAATCCAATGGGTATCTACACTTCCCCCAACTTCCAATCTCAGACCTCAATGAATCTACGACAATCACGGGCAACTCATCATGAAGTCATGATATTAAGAGGGTCAATGTTTTGTCAAGAACTGTTTCATGTTCTATTCATTGGTATGTGCAGTCTTCGTCCATCTCCTCTTTTAGTTCCTCTCTATACCCGTCCGATCTGGTTCTTGCCAGATGAAACCAAAAATTAAATAGCCGTTAACGCGTCAAGCAGATTATGAAAAACAAAAAAGCCTATCACTGAGGCTCGCTCAACAAAGCACCCATGGCCACAGGCCATTGTGTGTGGCATGACATAACATGGCAACCAGAGTTCCCTCGGTTGATTTGTGACATGGAAGTCCATCCAAATCAGTCGAGGGGCACTAAACTCATGTCACCTAAGTACCGCAATCATCCGCAAGCGCAATCCCGACGATGAGCACTTCATGGTCGAGAATTGCACCTTGTCCTTTCCAAAACCCTCAAAGAAAACAGTCGTCAACAATCATGTACGAGTGTGCACATGATTACAACTTAGCATCGGCGAAGCAAAGGGGGTTGTAGATGTGCTGCTTAATGTAGCTAGTGAGGGCAACGTCACCCCACTCCTCCCACTCAGCCCACTGAGATTCGGGAAGCTCAGAGACACCAGCACGTCGAGCAGCCTTCATGACCTCACGGGCGACGACGACGCTAGCATCACGGACACGCTCAATGCGGGGGTAGATGAGACCCTTGTGGATCTCATCAGCATTCAGGGAGCCAGCCAGAGCGGCGGCAGAGGTGTAAACCATCTCATCAGTCACACGAGAAGCCTTGGCCAAGATGGCACCCAGGCCCAGACCAGGGAAGATGTAAACGTTGTTACCCTGGTTGGGGTGGTAGACGGTGTGGTGAGTCTCATCGCCAAACTTGGCCTTGACAGGGTTGAAAGGAGAGCCAGAAGCGAAGAGGACAGTACCCTCAGTCCACTCAATGGCCTGCTCGAATGTGCACTCAGCCTTGGTAAGAGGATTGCTGAGAGGGAAGAGGATGGGGCGTCGCTCAAGACCACCTTCCTGGACAGAGCTCTTAAGAGAACGAACGATGGGCTCAGTGAAGACTCCATAGGTGGCAGTAAGACCAACAAGGGCGCTGGGCTTAACGTACTCAATGACCTCCTCAAGGGTGCGGAACTGCTGGCCGTTGTTATCAGTACGGGCGAAGTACTTCTTGTGCTCAGCCAGACGGTCACCACGGTCCTTTGTGACAAGGCCCTTGGTATCGACGAGCCAGAACTTCTCACGGGCAGCAGCCTCACTCAAGCCACGGCGAGTGTAGTATTCAACAAGCTGCTTGGCAACACCGACGCCGGCAGATCCGGCGCCCATGAAGACAAGACGCTGCTCCTCAAGAGGAACGCCAGACTGCTCAACGGCACCAATGTATCCGCCCAGCACAACGGCGCCAGTTCCCTGGATATCATCGTTCTGTTGACCCCGGGTTAGCAAGGTAATATTAAAAGGTCTTGTTGGTTCACTTACAAAGCATCGGTACTGGTCTCGGTAACGGTCAAGGTAGCCGAAAGCCTTTTCACTGTCGAAGTCCTCGAACTGGACAACCATATTGGGGAAGACGTCACGGACAGCCTCCATGAACTCGTCCATGAAAGTCTGCTGCTCCTCGTATGAGGGGCGCTTCTGTCGCAGACCAAGGTAGAAAGGATCCTTCAGGTTCTCCTCGTTGTTGGTACCACAGTCAAGGACAATGGGGAGGGTCTTGGAGGGGTGGATACCGGCAGCGCCAGTGTAAAGGGCGAGCTTTCCGATCTGGCCAACTATTAGCAGAAATCCCACAGGTAAGTGTACGGTGAACTTACAGATATACCGACACCATTGATTCCGAGGTCACCGAGACCCAAGATACGAGAACCATCGGTAACGACGCAAATCTCGGGATCCTGGCAAGGCCAGTTTCGGAGCATGGCACGAATGGACTTTCGCTGCTTGATGGAGATGTACAGGGCCTCAGGGCGGGTGTAGATGCTTGAGTATTGCAGGCACACGTCGCCGATTGTGGGAGTGTATACAAGGGGCATGAGCTCTCGGACGTGGTCAATCAAGAGACGGTAGAAGAGGTCGGTATTTTGGTCCTTGAGGGAGGACAGGTAAAGATACTTGTCGATGGGTGTCTGACGGGTCTGGATCATCTTCATGGCTCGGGCGCATTGAGTCTCGAAGCTCTCCATGGTGTGGGGGAGGAGACCGGTAAGGTTCTTGGAGGCACGCTCTTCGGGTGTAAAGGCAAGGCCTGGAGAGACAATGTTAGCATGATGCGCAGGGCGGGCAGGAGATTCATGAAGTCGCAATGGACACCGCCACGGTGCCATGATAGTAACAACAAGTGTTGTTACAGTTCAAAAGACGAAATCTGACGACTTACCCTTGTTCCAGAGAGGTTCTCGGACAATTTGGTAACCAGCAGCATTGGTCTCGTTGAGATATTCAGGAGTGCGATCCTGCTTGACCTCGGCGTAGTGGTCTTGGACGTAGCCACGGTGTTGATCAAGGGCGGCCATCTTGATCTCTGACTCGATCTTGGAAAGGTCAAAGGAAGACATTGGATTGGAGTCTGTAAGTTTTCGGCTGGAAACGCGGGGTGGTTAGATTTATATACAGGTGAGAGGGCTTGGAGGGACCAATAGGTGGGGGGAAGTACATACGATGATGTGGTTGATGAGCGGGAGCGAGGTGTGGCAATTTCAGAGCTGGCGGTACTATGAAGAGACGAAGACGCCATGGACTTGGACAACAAAGAATGGGGTGATGAGGACGGAACGAAGGATGAATGGAAGAGCTTGGGAATGGGGAGACGAGGACGGCGATTATTAGTAGTCGCCGTGAGAGCAGAGGCCAGGGGAGTAACAACAGAGCGGGTAGACGATGTTGCAGAGCGCAAGGGGCCACTAGCGAAGAAAAGTCGGTTTAAGACCTTTTGGGCGGACCCGGGTCCCGAAGGCGCTGTCATGGTCGAGAGCGTTTGGGCCATGTTTGGTAATTGGTACCGGACCTCACAAGAGAAAGTCGAGAGATACCGGAGTATGGGGGAGGAGAGTGCAGGGG